>JAHWFO010057283.1:757481-791159 GCA_023313115.1 Rhysida immarginata | reverse complement strand
TGACATCTTTAGTTTGAACCACGGTCTATAGATATTCATGGTCATCGAGCTCTATTGTTAAAATGAAGCTAAAGTTTCTAGCTCCCGGTAGGGCGGGAACTCTATTGAAAAGTGGCGCTACATGTACAATCTGCCCAACTGCGCCTGCAGCTTTGCCCTATCGGCAGAGAAAAACTTTACTTTAATATTCAGTTTCAATGAAAATCTCTATCGCAGGTTGCGGTCGGCCTTAGTCAACACCACCTAAAGAGAAAGCCTGTGCACGGAAACGTCATACATTGTTGTATCATCTAAGTAGGGCATTGTTATTCGTATTTCTACCAATAATAAGCCCTGAATTTGCACTACTATGACGATGTAACAATATATGACGGTTTCCGTGCAGAGGCTTTCTCTTTAGGAGGTGTTGCCTTAGTGCGATCTATACGTCACCTGGCGCGATCTGTTTTCCTTAGCTTCTCGAAACAATGGAAAATGGCCGAAGCTCGATGACCATGAATATCTATAGACCGTGGTTTGAACGTGCGTCCACAGTATTCATCGAGAACTATACCTGGTGCTTATCATTTTCTTAGACACGTTTGAATAGCGAAGCGATCATAGATGGGTCGATCCAACACCACCTCTACTCAAATTTCATACATTGTTACATCATCATAAAAAGTCCTCTTTAATCGCATTTCTACCAATAATAAGCCCTAAATTATGATTTCGTATCATTATGTAAGAATGTATGACGTTTCCGCGCTCAGGCTTACTCTTTAGGTGGTGTTGGTCGATCCAGTCGATCGTTGTTGACATCATTGTGCATGGCCTGCAATGGGCGCGAAACAGCCACTTTTCCCACTATTTCCACTTTCTCGTTCGAGAACAACCACCAGTGAATTCATGGCGTTTGAAAATTCAAAGTGAATTCACTTTTCTCACCCACAAAAAGCCAGTGGAAAAAGTGAAAAATGACGTATGATGAGAAAACTAAAACCAGATCGAGTTTTTAGTAAATCGATTAATCAAATATTGAGTAAACTAAAATCACATCCAGTAATTTTGTATTAAATTTGTATTTTTTTAAAAATTGCATTCTTAACCAGTTGTAAAGTTGATTTTTTAAATTACTATTTTAACCTCTCGCTTTTCGTGAATTCACGCCAATTCCACTCGATTCAGGGGAAATTCAACAGTGGAAAAAGTGGCTGTTTCGCGAACGCACCCACTGATAAGAGAAAGCCCTCTACCAAAGTTTTCCAGTCAGTGTTGATGTTAAAACGTGGCACGGCAGAAAAAACAAACGCGAAAAACAAATTCAGCTGGAGAACTCAGACCTCAGAGTAGGGGGTGGCCGTGGCCTGGTTGTCTCGTCGGTTGGCTTGCCAATCGATGGAGTTCAGCAACTTCAGGCGCGGCCAGCTGCTGGCTGGGTGACGGCCTGGGCTTGAGGGCCAACGCTAGCGGGACAGCTATTTGGGGCGCGGCTGTTGGGGGACTTTGGTCTGACCCATTTGCCGATTGACCATAGCTGGTTTTCCAGCAGTTGGTGACAGCCTCTGGTTCGTTTATCCCCAGCAGCTCTTCCATCATGAAACCCCCCGTGCTTCGGAGGGCACGCTAAGCCGTCGGTCCCGACTGCTACTGTCATCTCGTAGCAGTCGTTATTATGGGATGGCGCAAAACTCCCTCGTAGCCTCCTAGTAATAGTAATGAGGTCTAATTGTAATGAGTGATGTTAGCCTCCACGTGCTCCAGTATAGGTTCGACATCCTCTCAGAAATATATTTTACCATATAAATACTCATTTTTACTCGATACTATCGATACTTTCTCATTGAGTACTCGATATTGGTATCGCGTATTTTATTAAAGTTCTCGATACCGGAAGTATCGATGCTTCATTGGTATCGGACATCACTACCTCAGAGACGCAAAACTTCCGTTTCGTTTCTCCTTTTGGGGGCTATGTTGTCGATCATTGAAAATGAAATACAGACAGGTAATCTAGATCTAATCTACTGTTCACTTGCACCCTAAGACTTATTCATACCGTCGTAGTTTAAAATGGTAATTATATAACACGAAATACTATGGTTTTGAAGGCATTTTCAAATTGAAGCGGACCGGAAGTACCGCCATTAACGATCGTAAATTTGAGCTAAACGATTCACTATTAGCCTTTTTCCACAATGCGAGATTTTGCGTGACTTCCGCTAATGGCCTGCATAGTGAAATGAAAGCGAGGCTTGGGCTGCTTGTCGATGCGAACTGCCACTGGTTTTGCTTCTGCTTGAATCGAAAATGGAACGTCAGTGTTGTGTACCAGCTTGTTGCAATAATAGTGCAACAAACACAACAAAAAGAAGAGCTGAAGCGTCTGGAAAGCAAATATCCTGTCATCGACTACCAAAAGAGAAATTGTTAAGGAAGAAATGGTTTCACAAGAAATTATCAGAAACTGAGATTGAAGCCATAAATGAAAATCAAGAGGAAAACTGTGAAAAAATTATCGAAGAGTATGATGAGACGATACAGGTTTCATGTAATGATTCTGAAAACAAACTGGATAATGAGAGTGAGGTGAACCAATTAAAAGTAGAAGTGTCAGCTTTACAAGCGCAAATAACAAACCAAAACTTTCTCATCTCAGAATTAATGAAGTTGCAATTTAATTTACTGGTTTGTTTACTGGTTTTACAACTGGAAAGAGCTTATCCTTATTTATATAGCAAATAACTGCAGTAAAAAGAGAGATAAACTATATGAAAAATAAATAAAAATGAGCAATACAGTTTTAAGATTTTAGATGAAAGTGAACAGTTATTTATTTGTCTGGTACGTTTACGAGTTGGCTTATCTATATACTAAAACTCTTGCGTGTATTTATCTGTAATTCTATCTCCTCCTAGACGGTTTGAGCTAGCGACTTGAAATTTTCAGGGCAGGCTTATCAATAAAGGACCTGCTCTATCGCCAAAAATCAGCCCCCTTCGCCCCCCCCCCCCCCCCCCCCCCTCTGCTTTTGCTTTGTAATTCCCCTCAACAGATGGCGCGGGCGGGCGAAGCCGCCGGTAACAACTAGTTATTATTTGATTTGGAAAATAGATATGGGATATCTGTAACAAGTGTTACAAGGATAGTTACTGCATAAGTTAACCATTTATATATTTTATTGGATAGCTTGCTAGTTTGGCCTGATAAAGAAACAGTAAGAGCAACAATACCAGATGCATTTAAGGAGTTGTACCCAAAAACAAGAATTATAATTGATTGCACTGAAATTTATGTGCAGAGACCCAGCTCCATGGTACTGCAAACTCAAGTATATTCAAATTACAAATGTGATTACTCTTACAAAGGACTAGATGGTATCAGTCCTAGAGGTGGTATCACATTCCTATCAAGTTTGTGCACAGGAAACATTTCTGATAAGCAAATCATGTTGCAAAGTGGGCTACTTAATTTGCTAGAAAAGGAGGATGAAGTTATGGCTGATAAGGGTTTTTTGGTGGAGAAGGAGCTAAGCAAAATTGGTGTTTCCCTTAATGTTCCACCTTTCACGTATCTTAGCCACACATTCGGAAAATATTTGAATTCTGTTAAAGCTTGGTTTTCTAATTTTCTTATGTATATATTAGCTACAAAAGGGCTGATGCTGCTTCCCATAGGAGTACCATCGGTCATTTTGTCCATTTGTTGTTAAAGGCAAAAACATTGTTGAATAAAATAAGTCTCATGTTCTTTATAACCTCACTATCAATCCCTAAGGGCCACTCATTCTCATCCATTGTGTCTTCAAGAACTTCAATTGGTCTTATAAGTACCTTAGTATATATTGCATGATCTAAATGATAAATTGCATATAAGTTCGCTGATATGTTAATTGTACCTTCCTACTGTAATTGAATATTCTATTGTGTTTTATATTAAAGTAATATCTGACATTGAATAATAATAATAATAATAATAATAATAATAATAATAATAATAATAGAAACTATTGTAGAGAATTCTCTGGGATCTATGAAAATAGAAGAACTCAAAAAGGTTGACTGCCGAAAAAGCTTCTAATAATATCAATAAGGTCTTGGCAAGGAATTTTTAGTTTATTCTCCTTTTTTAATGTAAGATAATCATATAAGATGGAATTTAAAGCCGTTTGATTGCTTATATTGAGTTTTGTTTGAAAAGTTTTTAAAAATTCGCTTCCATTTAATTCGTTCGCAGTTACAGAGAGGCTATTTATAATCGACATTTTCTTAGATAAATCACAAAATTAGTTCATAAAAAATAAAAACAAGAAAAATTGTCATGGGGATAAATCTGCTTGGAAGCAAACAGCGATATCACTTAGTTGGGCTTTCAAGTACTAAATCATTTTTCAAGATTTTTTAATAAATTTTCTTCGCGTTACTTTGATCGATCACCTAAAGAATGCAATTCCAGTATGTAAATAATAAACAAAAACTTTGAAACTTTAATTTCTAATTTCAATAACAATTCTTAGCGCACAGTAAATGTTACGTTTTTCAGCAATACCGTGCATAATAATGGCTTCAGTTCAAAAATGCTGAGAGAATTTAAACTGATAGGCTACTTGATGAAAATTTATTGTTGCCTGTCATTGGACTATGAATGGAATAACACGTGATACATGATAAATGATGTAGATCAGCAATTCCAAGCCCACATCGGGGACATTGAGATATGACATTTTTGATGTCGAGTCCTGTTCCAGTTAATGGTGTTGACGTGTATCCTGTCTTGATCAGGAGGTATTTTTCATGCCCACATTGTGTATCCATCAGTGACATTAATTAGCGTCATACCTTGTTATTATTATCTTGATTAAATTTTATAAATTAAACATTTGTGGCCTACTTGTCTTTTGTCGATCGTGCTTTTCAATCGTAACCAAATTTACTCTTTCAACTGGTTTGTGTCAATTTTATTACCGTTGAAATTATAAAATATACGTATATATTTTATAAATCTAAAAGTAAATTTACGATCTGAAGTTCCTTTAAAAAGTTTGCTTCAATTTATAATATGCTCCTAAATTAACAACATTGGTAAGCTAAAATTAAAACATTTTTCACATTAAGTGTTCTTTATATTTAGTTATTTTTATGTGTTATTATTATTTCTGATATTTTTCTTTTATTTCTATTCTGCAGAGTTGTACAACTTATTCGATTTTTGCAATTTTCATGTCATGGTTGCTAAAAATTATGACTTTAAATAAGATATGCAAATCAAATATAAATATATATGTATTAGCTAACTGTGTTATATATCATCTCTTTAAAACAAACTTAGGCTGGAATATTATGTTTGGTTTATAAAATTTCCCGTAAAGATACCTTGCTCATTAACAGTCTCTCAAATCAGCTGTTTCACTTTGCCTGTTAATGTCTAATTCATTAATTGATTTGCTTGTTTTTTGATAAAATGGAACATCTCAACTCTCCTTAGTCTAGAAAATTATTTTCTGTTTTATTTAAACTATTTGAATTTCTGAAAAAAAATAGACCAAGTCCATTTTCAATAAATTATGGATAAACAGCAATTATGGACCAATACCAAATATTAGGACAAAAAAAATTATATTTTCGAGACACAATAACATGCAACTCTTTGTGTAAATCACGAGTCCTCATTTTTTTAATAAGATAATAGCTTAAACTCTAAATTACCATGAATGTTAAAAATGTGACTTGGTCTACTTGTATTTTCAGCCATCCATGATTCAGGTTCTTGAAAAGTAAAATTATGGGAAAATCAGATGATTTATAATCAAGGAATTGGTGTTATTTAATTTTTAATAATAATTGTAACAACGATAAGAGAATACCCCACCAGATAATCTGGAGGGGAAAGCCCCACGTTGTCCCCCAACAGGCAAACTGCCCAAAACGGGGTTAATGAAAAACATATAAATAACGAATTACAAATAATAATTAAATAATAAAGACAAACACATATTAAAAAATTAAATTAAAAACTAACAGATCAATAGCTTAAGAAAATAAAGAACTAATAATAATAATAATAATATGATAAATTAATTAATAAAAGCCCAAAGAGCAAAACCTTCTTTTACAAGGTTCAAATCAATCAACTAACAAATTTTTAAAAAGTGAATCATAGGAATCGATAAAAATGTCTTTCATAGAAATAGAATCAGAATTACAAGTAGCTTGAATAATCTTAAAAGCCGGGTTAATTTGAGAAATTTTTGTTTTCCACTTTCTAGTTTGAAGAAAGGTAGAGCTCTTTCTACTGCTTCTGGGAACGCGAACCCACGAAAGTTCAAGGGTTTGCCCATTAAAAATTCTAATTAAGATATTAATTAAATAAGTATTAATAATTAATGAAAGGTTAAAAGTTTTGTAGAGATCATGATTAAGATGATCGCACGGTCCAAATGAAGTGTTTATAACAGGAAGAAAATTTATTAACTGCTGTGACCTTAGTTATTAATCCTCGTACATTCTGATATAATAAATTAAGAGCCATTATGAGCATCCTATTAATTTGCCTATTAATAGAATTACTGTACATAAATGTATCAATAATAGTATTTTCCGGGAAAATTTCCTGGTTTATTAAAATTCCTTGCTTGAGTTTATACTTTGTCCAACGAAAGTTTGACTGCGCGTGTCTAATTAAATCTCCAATTTTAATTGTTAGACATTGTTAATGTTACTTTGCAACAATTGCATCTAAGAAGAACACTCAAGAAGAAGTCAAATCAACGAGGAATATTCGAGAGCTGTTAAAGCTTAGGAGCTTGTAATTTTGAGGAATTAGAGGAAATATTAATTTTTACATGGTGCCAAAATTTGGTTGAATTCGGCCGGGCAGTTTTCGAGTTATGTGCTTATTCAATTGACTAGAAAATTTCATAAACCAGGCTTGATGATCTAACCAAGTGACATCATAATTAGAACAATTTTAAAGACGATAATTTTTACGAAAATTTTCTGTCAATTAGCGAAAACAGAATTTGAAGAGGATAAGTCGTTATCTAGATATTGCTTAATATGTAGGTAGATAAACAAACACAGTAAAATGAACGCATGCTTCATTGAATTTAATGAATAGTATATACTCTCATCGGCGTATTTATTTCGATTCATTTCACACGTCTCTTGCAGTTCTTTAGTTATAAGATATTACGCTAATGGCTTGTTTAATTTATTCGTTTTTATCTGCAATGCTTATCATTTCACGTTGCCTAATTTATCCTATTAAGTCGACTTTTCGTTCATTTGTGATCCTTCCAACAACCGCGTATCACGCGCAACTCGCGCAAAAGAGAAAATGAAATGCACGCGCGTATAAAAGTTTTAACCAACTGCGCGTTTATTCTTCCCGTTGCTTACTTCTAACCAAAAGAACCCGCCGAGGACAGGAGATAACCATTGTTTGGTGACCAAAACGGACGAAAGTATTTTTTTTAATAAACAATTTAAGTTTTTTGAGAAAAAGCTCAAAAACATCTATTTTCTGGAAAAATAGTATTTCATTCCCGATGTCAGACGCCATGTTTCTATTTGAAAATTTTAATATAGTTTCTGTAATTTCAGATGACTCTTCAATGATTGTAAATACTTTTTAATTAGTTAATCAAAAGGCTAAAACAAAATATGAAAATAGTTTAGACATCCTCAAAAAATCGTTGGCCGTAGACAGACAAACAAACAAACACACACACACATCACACATACAAAGAGAGAAAAAAATGACTACATGGTTTTTGAAATATTTTAATACAGAAATGTCGTTTGCTCGTTCTGAAGGTCTAGTCGCGATTTTGAAGTCCAGATGATGTCCAATATTGATGTGTAGATTTCAGTGATGATTTCCAAGATAATATTTTTCAGAAATGAATTTGAACTGATTTTTAAAGTTGAAATTGGAAATTTGAAGATGAATTCGAATAATCCAAACTATTGGAACTATAGTCTGGTCCCGCTATCTATAAACTAAACAAAGGGCGCATGCTCAAGCTGGTATCAATCTGCGTTCAAAAAGAAACTGAGACTATTCTAAGGCATCTGCTTGGTTGCTTGTATTTGAAACCTCCCACTAACGGGAAAATGCACAAAAAATTTAGGGTGGAAATTCGCGTTTGTTGGAGGTTTTCATGAAAAAAGTGAAAAAAAAAACATAACCATACTGAATATTAATTCCTCAAGAGATTACTGCTGTCATGGAATTCGTAATCTCTACGATTTATGATTCAATTACGAAATAATCAAAATAGCAGTGTCAACGAATTATATTTTCAAAAAGAATCATAACATGTTCAAATATAACAAGTTAATTTTGAACAGCATCCAAGTAGTATTTCATGGTTTCTTATATCACAATATCCGAAGAAAAAGGGTTTATGTTTTATGGTGAATTGGAGCGACACGGTAAAACTACGAATGGGGAACAGAGTATACATGATGGGAGTCTTAATAACGTTTTCAGATGATGTCTTCTTATAAATTCTTAAAAATGAATAATAATAAACAGTTTTGAAATAGTAACTTAAATTAAGAATGTGAAAAGGAAGAACTAACAATGAAGATACGTAACAATGGCGATACAATTGAGGATTACAATAATAATAATAATAAGAAGAAGAATTATACCACGGCCTTCTAGAAACTACCAGGCCTGAACATGGAAAAGATAAAACATTGTTACGTCAAACTGGTGGTGCTCAAACAACACCTCCTAGAAAGAAAGCCAAACAACTGAAATGTCATACATTGTTGCATCATCATAAGTCGACCAAATTTAGGGCTTACTATTGGTAGAAATACGATCAACAATGGTCGAATTATGATGATGTAACAATATGTGACGTTTCAGTTGTGAGGCTTTATTTCTAGGAGGTGTTGGCTCAAAGCCAACTAGAAAGACAGGCCCGGACGCGGAAAAGTCACCTGACCAAAGAAGTCCGAGTAACAATTGTAGCCATCATTATTAACAATCAGTATTTTTTCGTTTGTTGAAAATAATGAAATTTCGATTGTTGATCGGACTGCTATGGTCAGGTGACTTTTCCGCGTCAGGGTCTTGTATTTCTCGTTGGCCTCGGGTGGTGCTATTACAGAAGTTAGTTCAACGTCACAATCTTAGTTCTTCAACAATACATTACTGACGTCATGTTCAGGCCTGGTAGTTTCTAGGAGGCCGTGATTATACTCTATCCAACGAAAATTTGAATGGGCGTGTCCAATTAAATTTCCAATTTCAATTGTTAGACATTGTTAATTTCCAACAATGCCTAAGCACTTGAAAGCTGAAATTTAAACTTGAAAGCCCTTCAAACTTTTGTTGAACTTATAGGTATTTTTAATTTTTTGTTATTATTATTATTACTTCTGTATTATTCATATATTTAACATCAGTGTAGGTATGGGAATGAAAAAGAATTTTATGTTTATGTCAAACCTTTGTAAATACCTTTCATATTTTCATTATTACTGTCATTTTCCTTGAAAGAGATAGAGACGTATAAAGAAGAACTCTCTGTAGTCCACCTCCTCAGTGTATGTTATTCACTTGCCTCGAAGCATTATGCGAATGCATTATGTTTAAAGAATAGTAAACATCTTTTGATTTCTGCTTCCAGTAGTCTAAAAAATTTATTAATTTCAATTATGTTTAAGAATATTTAAAAAAAATTTGCGCATACTAAAATCGTAAACTTTTTAATTAATTTGATAATTTCATTACGCTTTGAAATGCGCCATACGTTGTTCTGAAAGGAAAGAAGGGGAAAATGAAGGGAAACTAATTTTGGTGGGAATAAGCAAGAGAAACGCATTTGGTTGAAAGAATTTTTTTGTGGGCTAGGCGCTGTAGATCTGCTCTTTCCCTGTAGGAGCCTCTTTTCACACCAACAAATGTAATTATTAGTTCTTTTTTAAAGCGAAATTTGATTCACGGACTTTATACGACATTACCGCTTTATAACATGCAGAAATGCTTTTACCTCGACAAAAATCTTCGTTTCGGAACACCCCATTGGGGAGGAGGGAATGGAGGACACCGTCGGCCGTTTAAGGCCGTTTTAAACCTGGCTCCGCTCGTCGTGAAAATTCAAGGGAAACGGCAGATAAGAACGGCGTTGCATGTGATGAAAGCCCCGGGCGTGGGCGGAACGGGTTCGGTTGGCAGGTGGCACACACACTCTCTCTCTCTCTTTCTCCAAAGATGCGGTGAATTTTTATTTCTACCCTTCTTCTTTTCCCCCTTTATGTTTCTTGTATCTTTCACGGCTACTGGGCTACGCTTAACGGTCGTGTGAAAGGAGACGAGTCCGGCAGCCGAGAAATGGTGACCCTCAGCATAACGAAATTAGCAATTAAGAAGAGAATGGGATTAACAGAGAAGAAAGAAGAACGTTCAAGTGGAAGGCATTAAGAGGCTTAATCTTAAAGCGAGAGCGGCCATTTTTTCCTCTTTCCCTCTTCCTTTCGATGAAGCTGTATAGGCAATAATTTCAACTTTAGAAGATTAGTTTTTCAGCAAGAAACCGTCCCCCCCTTCCACGACGAATATTGTTAATACCCTGAGTTATGTTATTATACTTTAGCTGCATTAGTTCTTGGAATTATTGAAAAGGAGATTTTTTTTTTCATTTTTCTTATCTTAATGGAAAAAAATAATTTCCCCCATTTCAACGCGAGACAAGAAATTTTGCACAGACTTGGCGGGACCCAGCTTCAGCTGCTGTATAATTTTGAGAACTTGTTGAATTTTTCATAAGCTTCTCATTTGAATACTTTAGGAAAATAACTCATAGAATTGTAAACTATCTTCCGAGGGCACAATCCGTAACCATTATGGTTGTAATGGACGATAATGCCATTTTTCCCCCTTCTTCTTCAGATAGAGTGGACGAGCGAAAACATTTTTGAGTAATTTTAACAATTATTTTAACATAACGAACTTCTTTATTTACGAGGCCATTTAATTCTTCTAATTAATGTCGAACATTTCTCTTTTACTAAACTAGGAGCATTAACTTTTAAAGTTGTAAGTGAAATTAAAGCGTTTGAAGAGGAAATTTTAGAAAGTAGAAGAACGGCAAAGGAATCGTTTATTATAGAAATTTAATTTGCATTTCCATCCAACTCATGAAATTTTAATAGGACTAATGGCTCACATATAAACATTCTCCCAATGTAGCAAATGGATCTTAATTGAGAATACATGTTACTATTACTCTATGCATTAAATTAGACACTTAATGCGCGACTTTTGAAATTATTACTTTGAAAGGAACATTAATGTGACGTTTGAAGATTAAAATGGATTTTCAGTTATCTTGAGTTTTCGGCTTACATCAATGAGAACGAAGGATTAATTTAATAAAGTTTTTTTTTCTAACGTTTAGAGGATTCTTTTTTAGTTTCCGCATACAATTTTGTTTTATCTATTTATTCAGCATTTCGAGATGAATACAAAATCATTTAGCCAATGTGTTCAAGAACAAAACACATTCGAAATGGTAGCGGATGTAAGGCAATGGCGCAACAATTTTCTCTTCGCGGATCTTCTTTTACCTTTTTCAATTCCACTTTCTTGTTGGCTTCTTTTTATGAGCCCAGTGTTATTTTTTCTCGCTTTCTTATTTTCTCCTTATTTCGGAGGTTATCAGCTCCCCATCGTTTGCGACGCTTGTCGTCCTTGCTGTCCAATAACTCGGAGGCTTTGCTGCCACTGCAGCTTCTCATGCTCCAATGCCTTCAAGACCCCAAAACGTTCTCGCTCGCTCTACGGCTCACTCTCTTTCTCTCTTTCTTCGCACATCTACACGCGAAGATCTTTTCACTAACTCACAGCAAATATAACCTCACACACAGATACAATTGCAAAGTTTTAAGTCATTCCTTTATCTCTCTTTCTCTTTCCGCATAACCAAAAAAAAGTGACTTCTATCTAAACACACACCCATACACGCAAACGCAAACACACACAGAAACAGACAGAGATAGAGAAAGAGAAATCCATAACACATAGATTTGATCCATTCCATACCAACTCAAATGCATCAAAACATATTTTGTTTTTCCCTATATCTCATTTTCTAATCCATTGCCTTGAAATCTGTTTTTGACAGCTTGATCTTCGAGAGGTGCATTGATGCTAATATCTACATTGCTTGAAAAGCCATATATTTATTTTTTTTTACAGAAAATAAAATAGAAGGAATTAAAAATTTTAAAGACACGTTGCTTTTAGCAGTACGTATTTTATAAAAAAAAATTGAAAGGATCTTTTTCTGTTAATACATTTAAATATGTCGTTAACCTAATTTCACTGCAGTTTCACTTACAACTTTGCAATAAATTGCTCGTTGGAATATGATCAAATTTTAACGGGTATACACAGTTTTATGTACCCTATTATTCCCCAAAATTCATTATCCTAGGCGTTGCAGAACCTGATTATTAACTTGTGATAGCTAGATAGCTAGTACTGAATACAGAAATTCAAGGGGTGATTCTTTGGATTATTTTAAAGTTCTTTTGTCCTTTGATGATTTTCGGAATGCCGGAAACTGGGGGATATAAGTTTTTCGACAAAAACAAGACTAATATCATTTAACAACGTTTTGATTACTAAAAACGGCTTTTTTTTTGCACACACAACAAGTTTACTGCAGATTGAAAAACATTATCAAGTTACCCGTAGATTTCGTTAGTTTACGCTACTCCAGTAGAAAATAAAGAAGATTTGAGAAATCAGATAGTTGAAGGGTGTAATGCAATAAGAAACAACCATGATGTTTTTGAAAGAGTTCGGCAGTCTATGAGGGGAAGATTGGATTCATGTATCCTAGCTACCAGTAGTCATTTTCAGCAGTTATTGTAGATTAAGCTTTACATGTAATATTAGGTAATAAAAGATTGTTTTTGTCGAAAAACCTTTATAGACCTGAAAACAAAGCGGCATTGCGAAAATCATAAAAGGACAAAAGATTCTTAAAATAACCCACAAAATCACTCCTTGAATTTTTGCCGTATGTTTAGTAAACACCTTGTGTATCCCAGACACTCTCTTCGAGAACACCATATATTTTTACAGAGCTATAAACATTAACAAAGCTATCCCTCATAACAGACCAGACATTAAGCAAAACAAAGTGATCTACATAATTGATATTTCTATCCGCCTCTGGGACTTGATCCGGGTTTGCTTTCTCCAAAAGAACAATATTACTACTACTACTACTACTAATAATAATAATAATAATATGGCATCCAGTTTTACACTTTTATAATTTAAAATTTGTCTTTATACGATATTGAAAGCAATAAAGTTTTGAATAATTATCTGTATTTAGATATGTGAACTATTTTAAAAGCGCTTTTTTAAATTTATTATTCGCAAAAATATAGCAAGAATATTAAAAATTGTTTCAAGTCTTTTTTTAAATATGGATAAATATTTATGAAATAAAATTCAAATGCTTAAATTTATCCTTCGTCCAATAAAGATCTACGGTTAAGACCGTTTTATATTTCTGTTCCACTAAAGTGCTTTTTTTGCGTGATATTATAATTTTCTTACGTTCGCAATATTTACAACATGCATCTCTTATCGTATTAAAGGCCTTTTGAAGTTAAACGAGCATAGCACCGATAAGTACATGTCACAGATGGCGACCAAAATAAAATTTTAAGGTCTTATTTTTGGAAACACTCAAAGTTTCTTCAATTGTTTTAGTACTTTGGAAGGAGAGAAAAAAAACGAAAGCAAGAAAGAGAATAAAAAGCGCCCCCACCTGATTTAATTTTGAAAGAAATTATTAAAGAAGTAAGGGTAGGGTTAGAGGATAGAAAAAGAGGGGGGGGGATGTTGAGTTGTGCATTTTCCTATTTCCTTTTCATTTCTTGGAGGAAAACTTTCGTTGAATACACGTGGTAGTGTGAAAGTTTTCGTACGGTCGTCTGTGCCCGTTGTCGCTCGGTCTTTTCCACAGAATCCCCTTTTACGAGTGTTGGGTTAGTGGGCCTTCTCCCTCTCTTTCTCTTGGTTCGGCCGTAACAAGCACCGTGTGCGGGCTTGTCAAGCGTGAACTTCCTGGTGACAGCTGGATTGGAATTGTTAGCAGTGGAGCTCCCCACTCTGGTCAGACACTGGAATTAAAGCGTGTCTTATGTAAATGCCCTGATTGCTTGCGCTTTTGAAGTTAGTTAGGCGGAAGCATTTAAATGAAAAGTCAAATAGGGGCTGGTGCACACGTGGACGCCAACAACAAGCACCCGGTTGCGTGTTAAGGGATTTGCCTTCGGTGACGTTTCTAAAGGGGGCTCTAAAAGTTTCCCTCTGATCTACCCCCAACCGTAAGAGGAATTTTAGAATTTTGCTACCTCCAGATGGGTTTAATATGTGTTATGAAAAGAGGAGTAATTTAATAAGCAGTTGGCAGATCCCTTTTGCGGAGGTCGCGAAAAAGAGCGCTTAACGTGATTAACCGATTTTTATTTAATTTGCCTAGCTTTTGCCACGGGGACTGTTTGGGGTGTTTAATAATGAAGGCTTTTAATTGCTAGGCACTTTTCTCACTACTTTGTAATTTTAAATTGTTTTCAAATGTTTTACCTTCCTAACTTCCCTTAAAACGGCGTTGAAAGGCAGGCCAAGCATATGAACTCTTTGGGTGAATAATTTATGGGCTCTTTCTTCTGGACAATGCCACATTATCCTGTTTCACGCTCTTACGTGAGTCTAATAGAATTATATATATTCTAAGTAGCTGCGAAACGAGATAGCAAAATTCTTTTTCATGAAGAAGCTCTGCAGGAATACAACTCAGTTACTCACTTGAACACTCGATTTCAAGTTCTTTAATTATTCACTTGTGCATTGCAAGCTGTGCAAGTTTTTTGTTGAAATATGTTAAAACGCACACGTATACAAAAAGAAACCTGTAATTGCTAACGCATTCGTAATCTGCTTCAATTCCATAAATCGAAGATGAGTTAACAAGTGTTGAATACTCATAGAAGTAACAATACATATGCGTGGCATAAATTATTAACTTTTTATGGATTAGATAAATCACTGATAAATCATGAAAATGATTAATATAGTTACATTTACTGCACATGGAAAATTAATACAATTACATATTAATTAGATAATCAAATATATTAATTAAATGATTTAATTAATTGTCTATAGTTTAAATTTGGTACGTTTAATTAATACAGTGGCCTACGGATATTAAGTTAATCAGAATTATGCAGTTTTGGTTAACGTCTTAGAACTAACCAGAATTAGCACGAGAATTATGAACCATTTTGAATTAATTTGTAGAAAATTTAAAGCTTAAGATAAATGAATGTACATTTCCCTACACGAATTGATTAGATAAACATTTCAAAAGCGGCGCTGTATCTTAGGCAATACCTCAACGGTCCACCTTCAGTTGATATTATCTCAACCACCTACGTAGTCATACTTTAAACAGGCTGCTATTTAAAGCCACTCAGATTTATGTCCATTCCTCCTTAAATGGATGGACGGTTCAGCAACGTCCATGACTTGATGTCTGACTTGACCCTTTAACCCTCACGTGACACTCGGTTCGTCCATGAAGGCTCGATAGTGTTTAGATCAGGTTTCCGTCCGGGTCAGTAGAGACGTTAGACAATCATGTCTACATGTATATCACAATCCCTGACAGAAGCAAAATAAAGATGCATTTGATTCTTAGAAAACCCCAATCCTCGTTTCCAAAAGATTGCCACAGATTAGAAGTTGAGGTTAGAAAATCCAAAAAAAAAATTGCCACACCATGACCTGATTTCACCAAACTTCGCAGTAGGAACGATACACTCAAATAAAAGGTTTTCGCCAAACCTAAGCATCCATCCGACTGCTGAGAGTTGAGAACTGTGGTGTGGAATTGTCTGTACATGAAGGCATTTTCTTCGAAACACGTATCCGGTGTTTCATATTTCAATTTTTTTTTGTGGTGAGAGGAATTTTCTTCATATACAAAGCTGTAACAGGATTCGTCACTTCACAAGAATCATCAAAATTCCGTTATTATCCAGGTCCAAGTCCCAAATAACATCTGAAACTGACAATCTCGATGGACTGTGAAATGTTGGTTTGCATGCGGCTACAAGTCGTGAATGCCGAAGGCATGCAGTTTCTACCATAGACTGGTTTTCATGCATTGCCTGTTGGAACTCATCGTTAATGATGCGGATGGGGTTTCTGCGGTTCTTATGTGTCTAAAGAGTCTATTTTTTAGGGTAATGTATGCCAATATTGCTTTTCTTTTCTAATATACTTAATGTAACCGTCTCTTGTTAAGGTTGCATATCCAACCCTAGAAGAGATTTTCGACAAATTTTTCTTAGGCAAATAAATTATCTAAAGCTGTATAGAAAATGTTTAAATTCTGCAGTTTAAAAGAGAGTCTGACAGCTGGACATGGTCCGATACAGTCGGAAAAGGTTGGTACTGAGAGGATTAACGCTCGAAATTAATTTCCTTCAGCCATTCAAGAAGTTTGTGAATTCACCATCTGGCCCCGTGGGAATTTCATAAGATTGCAAGCGTTCGCTCATTTCCATTTTCGTTTTTCACTTTGCAAGATAAATGTGTGCTTTCTTAAAAGCTGAATATGTTTGTGTTTTCTTCAAGAGTTTTATTTCATTTCAAACCGCCTATCGGAACATGAGAGAGAATATGACCAACTGAAAAATATAACTGAACTAGCAGAGTCACCCGGCGTTGCCCTGGATGATTACAGTTGTAGGTAAACAGAACAAACCCAAGAAGTTAAATAAGTCCCTTGGACAAAGATAAATAACTCGCGAAGAAACAGACTAAGTGGACCAACTGTTTGCAGTTGTGTGATGTCCCGTTTGTGCTAAATAAGCTGCGCCATAAAGTAGATATACAGACACCAAAACATAACGAGCCTAAAGGCACAGGTTATGCGAAATAAAAACGTTGCTGCGACTGTTGTTTTTTTTCAACACATTTCTCTTGGGAGGAAATTTTAATCTAATCTTTTTCAGTGATTACGCATGGTGCACCTCAGTGCTTTTATGAATAACCAGACAATAGAAAATCCAAACGTGCTGCAGGGAAAATCGCTTCATGCGTCTTACCTCAAATGTGTGTCGTCGAAATCAGCTGCACAAAGCGTTGGAAGGAGAACAGTTTGAACATCTTCTGTGAAAGCACCTATTAAGCATATGATAGAGAACATTACAAATACTTCATTAAGATTGCATGTGCACATTCTCAGTTATTCAAAATCATCTAGGTAAAAGCACTTTATGATCACTCTGTACATTAATATACAGGGTGGCCTAAACTTATCCAGTATAATTGTTTAAGGAGCATTGTATGGTTCAAATGGAACAAAAAATGTCCTATAAACATTTCATCTAGTTTCGATCGTGCGTGAGATATCGACGTTTGTCTATTTTCTTTTATTTAGACTCTTTTCCTAGAAAAAACTTAGGTTAACCTATTTATTCTTAAATGTACTCTTCCTGTTTTGCATATGCCATACAGGAAGAGGAATCGTCCTACTTGTAACATGTGTAAAAGGTATTTTATTGACTTGGCGGTTGATTTGGCTTGTCTGAAGATGTAACCAGTGCATTGGAGCTGGGGGCAACCATTTTGAGGGGCTTCCTCGACATTGATTTGTTACTTTCTTCTTATTCTTATTCCTTGTACCATTTTAGTTTTGTTTTGTAGTTCAATGTGATGTTCTGTTAGTATGCAGAATAAAAGTGATCTGCACTCTCAAGTGTTTTATTTATTTGCTTTAACAACTCTACAAGAAAATAGACAAACGTAGATATCTCACCCATGATCGAAAGTAGATGTAATATATATAGGACATCTTTTTCTTCCATTTGAACCATACAATGTTCCTAAACAATTATGCTGGATAAGTTTGGGTCACCCTGTATAAATGTAAAAAATGTATAGAAATTCGATAAAAACTGTATAAACAAAAAATATCAGCATTAAATCTCGATACATTTAAACCCTGATCCACACAAGATGCAACGCGAAAAAGATACGTTCCCCTTATACAATCCTCAGCAGATTGCTGTATCATTTCTTGGATTTGACGGTGTAAAACCGCCAATTGGGCGTTCCATCCCAGGGCGTCTCATTACGTCAAGTTTTGACGCGCTACAAATTTACACTTGTACAACACGGTAAATGTAATACATATGTAATAGTAATACAAAGCGTATGGTGGTTTTTATAGTAGCTATAGTCAGTCAATCTACTCTCAGCATTAAATGTCTGCTTGCAAAACTGAAATCTCTCTTGTATATTATAACGACATTGACCAGCTCCGTAGTAAAGTGCGAATACTGTATTATCTTTCGTTAAAATAAGGCAAATCGAAAAACGAAACTCTGAAAGTGATCCGGCAATTTTTTTGGTAAAGAGGTATATAAATAGTATGAATGTTTTAAGAAAATATAGAGGGACTGTTTGGGTTTTCTCTTAACACATTCCTGTTTCAAGTAGGCCCAGTTTCAAATGCACCCGAAAAGCAACAGGAGAGGCAAGACGACAATTATGGCAAAATCGTTAACAAACGCAACTGAGAAGCGAACTTATTATATAAATAGATTATTTCATTATGTAATACCCATATTATAAAATCTGGTAATTCTCCTGAACCCATCTTCCACACAGCCAAAAATCATGTCCAATAAATGAGGTTAATAAGCGCAGCAACGAAAATATCACCTTGTTAAAACATATCTTATTACTATTATAAATTGAATTTATAAATAGTTTAAATACCGTGTGTTTCAAAAGTTCCCGAACTGCCCCTTCTGTATGCAGGGAAAGCCTAGGTTAGGCCAACCACTAAAATAAACCATGTGCTGAAATAAATTACATAAAATCAGTTTTACATAATGGCAAAGTTTCTCAAATGTGTTATTTTATTTTTACATTCCCAAAGGAAACGGTAGACGTAGGTTCCACGATTTGCTCAAAGTGTTCACCGTTCACCTCTCGGCAATACGCTAGTCGGTGCTCAAACGCACTGCAGGCATTGATTAGGATTGCCTGAGGAATAAGCTTAATACCGTATACTGTAGGTTTTATAAATAAAACTTCTATTTTTTACTTTAACCTTTTATTTCACTCTCATATTCGCGTATTTGCATTTATGTAAAATAAATAGCGGGATCCGTAACGACTGGGAGCATCCATTAATTGAAAAAAGAGGTTGAGAGTCAGTGGCTCCTGTCCCTTCAGTACGTTATGCACGGAAAGTCATCTCCCGCGTTCGGGAACTTTTGAAACACACAGTATATTGCATAGATTATAGTTCACAATATTATTTTCGACTTGTGACGTTGTAGTTTACGTCTTGTAAATACGGTATAAATGCTCAGATACAAGTGATCCTCGTTATGAAGATAAAAAATTTTATGAATTCCTATGAAGATTTTGACGTTTGTTAAAATAAGAATATTTTCCAGCAAACCAAATTGGCGAACTATATAATAGTTTCGATAAAATCTGATTATTATACATTAAAAAACAATTGGACTCTTTAAAAATAGATAAATGTTGAATGGCACTCATTCTTCGGGATAATTGCAAAAGAAGGTATTACCATTTACATGTCCGTACCTCGGAGGTATAAGCACTATATCCATTTTTTTTTTTTTTTTTTTACCGAAATCCGTAAATTACAAAAGAAATTACATTAAATGAAAAACAACATGAAACCTAATATACAAAGAATTTTCTGGTAAAATGTTGTTATAAAAATTCAATTAACATGTAAAAAATAAAGGGATAACAAAATTAAACATATTCAAACTGCTCGTTTGGTAAAAGTGGCATAGTGTCATGGACTGAATCAGTGTCATGTACCTCCGAGGTGAGAATGTACATACCGGTAAATCAAATTAACTATCATTATGATTAGTTATCCTCTAATTTTGATTTGTTCTTTCATAGTTATTGTAATATCATTAGCTTTATCAATAATAATAAATTTATTAGTTTTGTTAGAATAATAATTATAACGATACAAAGATTTAGATACCAAACATTATCTTTTAACGAAGGTATATAAATCTATACATATCTGTAATTTGATTTGATCAGTGAAAGATGAAATCTTGGAGGGGATTTTGACATCATCAAACTATTCAGGAATTTGCACATATGAATTTTAAATAATTATTGGTAAATCCAATAACATAAAAGTTTAAAAAAAAAAAACGTTCCAAAGGCGACCCAGTGGAATTCCACAAGTATATGAATTATAATTCATATTAATTCTGATATATTTCAAAGACAAATATACTAAGCCTATTATTATTAAATTACTGTGTCATCACTCGGTTTATTATAGACGCTCTGATAATTTCTAATCCACGTGTAAGCTTATGTGTTAACAAGAATCGATTTCTGTTGTAGATCGTTATATGTTATTAACTCATACAGGTATGTTACGCGAAAGTTCATGTCTATTTGATTTGTCGTTGTTTATCTTATGTTATGGATTTATCATCATTAATGGTGGAAGGACAGGTTTATTTACATAGATATTCGATCGGATTATGAGTCTTGGTTTATTTGAGCAAGGTAATAAGTAATTTCCTTAAGAGAGTATGCAAACTTTTATGCTATTTTCGTTATCTTATTAAAGACCGAACTGAAAATATAAAATTATATAAAAAAATTATGTGAAAAATATAAAAAAAACTATAAACATTTCTACTTTCTTATAAGATTACGCCTTCATTATACTATCTTTATTATCGAATTTCCATTTTCCTCCTACTCTTTGCTAATTTTTTTCTTATTTTATTACCTATATTCTTAGAATTTTATTTTCGCTGAATAAACTTTTTCCGTTTTGCTTCTTCTGGAAACACGCGTATAGTATGTAATGATGTCATTTGGTACAGAGACACAGAGCAATAAATGTAAATTATCATCATTACTGTTTCATCAAGATAAAAATTGAAATGAAATATGGATATTGCTGTATTTTTTTTCTTATTTTTACAACCCACATTCGCCTTTTTTCCCCTTTCCCCTTCATGTTCTTGGAGCAAACAATGTCAATTACAGTGTTTATCGAAACAATTGCCTCTCCAAGCATTTGATACGGCATTTAACCGGGAGCATCTAAATGATACAATTAATTGGTGAATACTCCCTTCCATTGCTTTGATTTTCATCTCATTATCCAAAAAACTTTTTTGTGTTGTTGTTTTTCTTGCAGAAAATCTACTGATAATCGTAGAAACCTTTTTAATTACATGATTACACGGATAGGAAATGCATAAGTTGGATTGAAAATAACTTCAGAAGCTTTTATTTTGAATTTTTAAAAATTAAAGATAGAACAATATATACTAAATACTTTAAATAAAAATACTTAGTTTTATGTATGTAAATCTAATTTTAAAAAATGATCTACGTCAGCTGAAACTAAATTTATAAATTACTCTTAACTAATAACTTTCGGTGTTCTGATTCTGAAAGCCTTCATTGAAAAATTGCCGTGGCAACGACTACTCTTCATTATATTGTAATCATGCGAATTATCAACGTAATTAAAGTAAATTATGTAACGAAGCATTATTAATTCACAATTAATTATGATTTTTAATGTACATTTAAATTTTAGGCATTAAACTTAGACATTAAATTGAAATTGTAATTAAGTCTGTTGTCAGATTTGAATTTGCATCTATTGTAATAATAATCATATTAATATTTAGTAAATAGTAAGAAGAGAATCAAAAGGCTTTTCATAATTTACGCGATACTCTTGTGTAACTTTCACATTATTTGAATAAAGAGAGTTATTTAAACTCACCAACGTTATTTCATTCAATTATACCTACAGACTTACAAAAAAAATACATTAAGAAATTAAAGGGGAGGGTTTTTTGATATTGAACATTTTGGTCACGAAACGTATAGTATCAGTAGAGGAAAAGGTAATAATGTGGCTCTCCTGTGGGTAAATTGGCCCCCAACCTAATAAATCAACTATTAATGCCATCTAGGATAGAATATGCAATAAAGGAAGAACTAGTTGCAAAATTTAAGATATAGATTTCACTTCCTGTTGATTCATCTGTCGGTAAAGCAGTACCAATACGAATAAAATAAGAAAGTGTGATTACTTGCATAGTTTTCTGGCGCATCCGCAAGATGTCACTGCGTGCGCTATAGACCAGCGAGTCGTAGGTTTTCAGCACTCGCGAAAAAGATGAAACGTTAAGTGTAGTTTTAGAAATCAATTTTCAAACGGGATTTCTTTTTACTTCTTACTATGTAAAGCTTATTGTTTCTTACGTATATAACCGTAACGAGTCTATGGTAAAGTTATTACTGTATGAATAGCCACAATAATTTTGTCATTTATTGTCATTGCTCGATAAAAGTACACAATGTGATCAAAAGTTTAGGGACACTTCTCATAACTCATAGAAATTGCCAAATATCGCATAACAATGACATGTAAATTTTTTAAACAGCATCACACACCTTCAGACACATATCTGATTCGTATTATTTAGATATGGGTCATTAAAAAGAGCTCAGTGACTTCCAACGTGGAACCATCACAGAATGCCATCAGTCCATGAGATTTCCACCATTCTACAAATACCCCGGCAATGTGATTGCGAAGTGGAAGACCCAGGGAGCAACAACAGTGAAACCATTAACTGGTGAACCCAAGAAATTGATAGACAGAGATCGTCGAATACTTGCACGTGTGACCCGGAGCAGCGGAAGGTCTTCTGCTGAAATGATTGCTACAGAGTTCAGAGATTCTGCTTCCTGTGTTGCTAGCCCAATCACCATTCGTATAAAACTCCATTCCCTGGGTTTTCAAGGTCGTGCTGTTGCTCACAAGCCCTTCATCATTGACTATAAATCAGGCGACATTTTAGTGGTGTAAAATTCGCAGAAACTGGAGCATGGAACAATGAAAAACGTGTCCTATGGACTGATGAATCACGGTACACAGTCTGGCAATCAGATGGACGAAGTTGGATTTGGCGGAAGCCGCGAGAACGTTTCCTACTTGAGTGTGTGGTGCCCGCTGTGAAGTTTGGACGAGGTGGTATCATGGTATAAGGCTCTTTTTCATGGTTCAGACGGTTAAAGGAACGGATGAATTCTCTTGCTTATCGAGACATCTTGAACAACTGTGCACTGCCAACATTGTGGGAACAGTTCGGGGATGGGCCTTTTCATAGTGTATGTTAAATATTGTCTTAAATAATGTACGTTTTGCAAAAATATTTCGATGTCTGTTTTACTTTTTATCACTCATTGGGAAAATGACTGGAAGCTGTTTTCTTTTACTGTGAAAATTTTATTTGTGTGCGTGAAATCATTGACAGTTTTTCACGCGAGGAAGAATCTGCAGCTGTTTGCCTAGCAAAAAAAATTATTCATTTCTTCACAGATATAAAAGGATTTGTCGTACATTCACGCTGCTTTTCATGATTTGCCTTCGATAATTTAAAATGCGAGTAAAATTACGGTTTTACATCTATAAGAAGTGCATAAGATGGATTCCACGGCGAACCATTTAAAGACGCAGACGAAAAGGCATCCTATGGAGCAGCATAATCCGCAATTACCACGTAGAAAGAAATAGTGATTGCTTCTGTCTTTGGGATATTGATGGGACAATTCTTAAGGGTGTGATGCCAAGAGATGAAACAATCAATTCAAGATGCGTACGTAAAGATCCTAAGAAAGCTAAATTAATTCATCTACCGAGTTTAGCCACTCAAGTACTTAGCAGAAATGTTGCTTCCCTCACATATCCACGCCTCACTTGGAAAGAACTCTCCAGATGACTCCCTCTCAGTTTCATCTTTTTAGGTGCTCTTCAACGCATTGCGCAGTTCTAGGTGATGACTACATTAACAGGACAAGAGCTGCCACACGTAGGAGTTATTTGTAGGCAACGTTCATTTTTTGTAACATTCACACATTTTGAATAATTAGGTTCCATGAAAAGATACTGGTCATTACTTACAACCCTCGTATACACTCTTGTGCAAATTAATTGAAACAAAGTAAATTTTCGGAGACATTTTTTCCTGACATTTACTGCTTTTGAATGAATGATGATGTCGGAAGCATGCAGCCAATAGAAAGAATGATGCGCTTGCCGTAATATATTGAGGTTCTACGAGAAAGTTGTTCCAAAGCTGGAAAAGAGTACCCTGACAGTACTGGGATATTGCAGCAAGACCTAGCTCCCTGTCACACATAGAAAGTGGTGAAGAAATTCGTGATAGAGCAGCAAATATAGGTACTTGATTGGCCAGGGAATTCTTCCAGGCGTATATTTAATTGAGAAATTGCGGGCTTGATGCGATAGCCGCCTCCGTGTTGTGGACTATACGATAATGGAGAAGCTCGTTCAGCTCAATTAATTTGCACAAGGTTGTATTACAATGCTATTCAAAAGTATCTTGTTATATTTGGAACTTGTTCTGATTCATTTTGAAAATCTAATTCCTTGATAGTGTTATTTAGATATCTTTTGAAATTGAATACTAATTCGATGAGACTAGCGCCATCTCTTGACGAGTTATATAATATAAAACAAACAATGTACTGTATATACGTATATACAAATTTAGTATTTAATCTACGTATAAGTAAAAGTCATTAAACAACAAAGAGATTAGGTGGGGGTTTTTTTCGTTACTAAAAGTCATTGAGCATTTTTTCATTAGTAGGATGTTAAGAATACAAGGAATCAAGCACAAGCCTAGAATTGTTTGTTTCCCTTCCAACGCAGATTGAAACCAGCTTGAGGATGCGCGCGCTTTGCTTTTATTTCTTAGATAGCAAGACCAGGGTATAGGTGTCTCTTAGTACAAGTCAAACATTGAAAAACAACTAAATGTCGTCGTCACAGGAGAAAGCAGCTTGCTTACGGAGTCCAAGCAAGCGATTGAAGGGAAACTTCCGAACACGAAGAACCATTGATCACTGAGTAATGAAGTTCAGGGCAACAGAACGTATCTCGAAATAGAAGAAAACCAGACGGGCATATTCAAATGAATTGAATGGCACTCTACATAATAAACTGAACTAGACGATTGTTTAGACATCCTACGAGCAAACAACGGAACGCACTTGGAGACAGACGGGCTATGTAGAAACTTTTTTTAGCATTTACCATGTCTTTTCTGAGCTTCCATTATGGTTTTATGACGTTTTTCCGATTCAAATCAGCGATATATTTTCAATCTTGTCGTTTTGTTTTTTGAATATAGGATGTCCCAAAACAGTGCGCATTTTGGTGAAATAGGTCGCATTTCATATAAACTTCCCAAAGTAGCATCATTTTTGTTCTGTACATTAAAAAATGTTATTTTTTTTTATTTTGTGAGCTTCATTCAGATGATAAAAGATGCGCTATTTGCCTGTCAGATCTTGCTCATGCATAATCTTATTCTATAGTACTACCAATTGCTGTCTTTCAAGATTGATCAAACTAGCAAACGAAACTTATAACTGCAGGAAAAGTTTAAACTTTTCAGAAAACAAAATGGCATGTTTAGAGTAGACATTTTTTTTATCCTCTCCCGCTACCAACTAACTTCTCTCTTTTCCAATCCATTTTCTGATGGAACGTAAATTTAACAGGAAAGTTTTGTGTAAATCGCGTTTTATAGATTATTCTGCGAACACGTTTTGCCTATAAGCAAGGAAATAGGCGAAATACGGTTTAGACATCTTTCTTTTTCCCTCGCCTGGAAACTTCAAAATTTACAGCGTTATTACTGTATCTCCAGTAGAGAATTTATTTTTCTCCGACGGTGTTTGCTTGTTTCCTTCATGCGAAGTATTTTTTTTTTCTTTCGAGATTGTTGACGCATCTCCTCCGACACGGAGTGTTGAATATTTAGGAGATGGAAAAAGCGAAGTTGCGTCGGTACCTGGACCCTTTTTTATATATACATAAGAATTTTTTTGAAATTATAATTTCGTCGATATCACATCGTGTGTGTTTTGAATAAACTCTTTTTTTGGCTGTAAAAAATATAAACTTAATGCGGATTCCCGACTGGCGGCGAAACGGGAGCTTTTTTTTTTACTTTGCCCTCCTTTTCAACGTTATGGCGCCTTCGGCCCATCTTTCCTGAGCGTCGTCAATAATTCGACCATTTAAAAGCGTCTTCTACTCACTAGGCACTTGCTAATGCTCTGTTCATTACCGATCGATGGAAGTTTATAACTCCAACTTGTTCACTTTTACACGCTTAAAAAGCGTAATAAATTTTTTTATTGTTATATTGGAGTTTAGGAAAGGCGAAAAAAATATCAGGCGTTCTTTTACACACTTCTCTTATTTTTTCCCACCTTTGCCGTGTTTATAATATAAAAAGTGTTAGTTTTATGTGCTCTCTGGTGCTCTCTAATCTTGATCCCAACTGGCATGGGTGTAAAATTAAAATTTTAATATATGTCGAAAAAAATTTTTTCGAGATTTTATTTTATTACTGTGAGCTCGTGACAAATTCATATCTTAATCAGAAGAAATATTTTATAGCCGTGCTGGAATTGAGCATGGATAGACATCCTATTGAATATGAAAAAAATGATAATTTTTAATTTCTTAGGTTTAATATCGCCGAGCGTGATTCTTGTATTTTTTTTAAGATGGGAACGCTCTTAAAAGGCTTTGAATATTTTGACAGATACAAGCAAGTTTAATGAAAGCGCCATAGTACTTATGTAAATTTTTGTCCGGATGATTAAAATTCTAATTTATAAGTATTGAATGTTTTCTGTACCTGTATAATTGTCTATCGAAACTCTCATTGGAAATTTTATTTCTCTTCAGCGAAAACACACTGCCAAAACCAAAACCAATCACATGCATAATAGATGTTAATAAAAATTTTAAAAATTTTAATGATTAAAAATCATCATTTGACTTGTTCGAAATCATGTTTTCAACCTGTTTTTCCGGTAGCATTATCACTACTGCACATGCGCAGTTCAGCCATTAATAAACAAATTATCAATGCTTGCGTCATCAAGTTTGATGACCTTAAAGGTAAACTCCACATCCAAAACAACTTGTTTAAAATGAAAGATGAAAGTCTCAATAACAAAGTAGCATGTATAAAAATTTTCAATTCGTACTCAAAATTGATAAAATACAGTATATTAAAAACTTTCATTTTTTCCCTCCCCCTGCGACAGACACTGGCGCCATGGTTCGGCAACTGTTACGTCACAAGTTGTCGAGAAGTGGGACGGAGTTTCGAATTCGTGACATCACACATTGGACGCTCTCGGTATCCAATTTGTCAGTTGGGCATCGCAATGGACTATGAATATGAAACAAGACCGGTAGTGACGACTGCGATTTTGATAACAGTAACAGCGATATATAAGGACCGTTAGCAGCAGAATTAAATGCTACTGCAACTTTTGCGATATACAGCCCTATGGATTAAACTGTGAAACGGGATCTTCTGCTTGCCGCGTCGGCGTGTGCACATTAGGGCGGCGTGTGCCTTACACAGAAGATAGATAGGCCTAACTCTTCATTCCTTCGGCGTTTAACGAGTGCTGTTGCGGTCGTTGAGGCCTGTTTAGAGTTGGAAGAGCATCTAGTTCCACCTTATACGTGATCTAGTTTCGGCGAATTTCTTGTTTGAATTGATATTGAATTTAAAACGGCGGAAGCGTAGACAAAGCAAGACGCTTCAAAATGAGCACACGATGCTGTTTGGAGTTGGATACCAGTTCCCTCGCTGTCAAAAAGTAATCCACTGTTTTTTAATCGATTCTGATTCTGGAAATCTATGAAACGTGAAATTTCTATCCAACTGCAAAAAAGTGCACAAAACTGTAAATCCAGCCATTTGGGTGACTTTAGATGAAAACCATGAACGTTCTGCAAAAAAAGTGCACAAAACTGTAAATCCAGCCATCTGGGTGACTTTTGATGAAAACCATGAACGTTCTGCAAATAAGTGCACGGTCTATTTACACATCCAAACAGAGAAGAAATTGAAGGCATTCCGACATAAAACAGGTTAGCAAAATCTTACGATATGTAGAATCGTTCTAAGCGACTAGAATCTGGCGACAAAATTCCTCGAGGTTCTCGCGGTAGGAAATGACAGCTTGTTCCGCCGTGTTCTGTGGAGAAGGAATGGAAGATCCCACGCAAATTTTCAATTTTCCGAGGCATTTTTCTTAATAAAATATTAGGAAAAATCAAAAAATTTTGAATGATAAATACTCTATTAACATGGATTAATGTTATGATGCAAAAAGAAAAAATAAAGTCGATTTTTTCCGTGGAGTTTACCTTTAAACGAAATTTTGAGAAGCATAAATTTCGCAAGCAAGAATTTTCAACTAAAGTTATTTTCAATCCGATTTTTAACCTGTCCACTGCGATAAGAATCTGCTAAATGGTGATACCAAAAATGATAATAAAGGACCATAGTGAAGGACCCTGGTGGTAACTTTAAGCACTAATTCGAGCAATATCGGAATTTCTGATTAGGACTTAAAAAAATGAAGGTCTAAAGAAACAATATAATTGATTTAGATTCTAAAAAATTTTTAAAGTAATACGTCGACATCATAATTATAAATAGCACTAAAGAATGACAGTCATTAAAACAAAGAAAAATAATAAAGCGAATTTAATCATCAAGAAAAGCTTTTAAAATGAAATCAAAAGTAAACAATTTATAAATATTTCAAATTTTTTTTTATATTTGTTAAGTTAATGCTGATAAAAATCTCCTAAAAAGATCATCAAATCATGAAAAAAAAATAAGCTATCTTCCTTAATCAAAATCCTTATCACAAATTTAATTCTTACATAAAATATTACCAAACTATCTCTATTTACAATTAAAATCCAATTATCATGAATATCGAAAGATTCAACAATTCTGTAAATAAACCAGTTGACAATGAGCACTCTTGCAATTTTAAGAAAAGCAAATTTAACTATTCTTCACTAAAAAACGAATGTTCTAAAAATTTAGTTTTTTGATTGAAATACTGACGTCGTGTGGCGACCCAGGGCCTCACTAAAACAATGCTGGACTTGGTAGTTCACGAGTAAGGTACCTGGTCACCCTTCCACTCGTTTTTAGGCGAGATGGGCTAAACGTTCGTGCCCGTGGTGTTTCTCCCGGGTCTTTTATCGTAAGGGGGAGGGTGCAAATGAATAACTTCAAGGGGTTTTAACAATAACAATTAATTTATTTGCAATGCAACAAATAATCGTTAAATAATTGTTAAAAAAAGACAAACGTTAGTTTCAAAACTCCAACCTCCAAATCAACTCGAATAAATATAAGAGAATTACTCTGAAAGAGAAAATGAGAAATGAGATCTGAGAGCTTGTGTGCGTTACTCAATCTGGTGTTCGCCTTCGTTCCGATGATTAAATGTTGAAAATAAAATAAAGTGTTTTTCTTCTTTTAGCTCAATTATAGAGGGGTCTCTCCTCAGTAATGAGAACTGTAGAATATATCTTATTAAAACTCTTGAGCCTCCCGCTCGATACAAACTGCTACTCTGTCGCCAATTGTGGACAGGCTATGTTGACAAAAATCTCTGTCTGTTCTGACATGCTAACATCGTCTGTCTGTCCTCCCGACAGTCTAAGTTTTACCACTCACGTCTAACCTCGCTGACAATCTGAAAACCATCTACCTCCCAACGCTCTACTACTGCGCACCTAACACTAACTAGAAGACTAAGTGTAAAAGGATACTCCAACTAATGATTGGTAGGAAGGATCAGACCATCAAACATTATCCGTAAATTCCTACAAAAAGCGTCATACATATACAATGACTGACTTCACTCTGAATACAACACTTAGAAACCATAGAATAACATCCTGTTTCTAACTCCATTCTAAACCCTTTCTAAATCTTTTATTTCACTAAACTTTTATTCAACCCTTTTCTAGAAAACTGTCTAAAATGACTAGGTAAAAGTTATTTAAAATCTAATAATAATCTATAAAATAATAGTTTTTATAAATTAAGCCTCTCCTGGATGGAACTAATAACTATTTAAAAAAGAATATCCGAGCTAAAATCTTAAAACTTTAATATTTAAACATTAACACGCGTTCACAATAAATGATGGTGGGGGTTCCGAAATCCCGGGGTCCCACAGTCGCATTCTTAAGGATCATCAAAAAGCAGAATAGGAAAGTCTGAAGATCAACCCTCCATCATTTTGTCTTCATCGATAAACATTGACTTGAAAATCTAAATATTATGAACTTTATTAACCAAAAAATGAAATACCGGATACGTATTTCGGCTACCAAGTAGTCATCTTCAGCGGTGAGAGACAAAAGTAAAAAAGAAATTAAAGCCTTAATGCTAGGGAATAAATAGACAAAGGGGGGGGGGATCAAATTGCCAAGACCATCGCCCATTGGTTAAGCGGAAGAGATATTAACGACTATTGGACATGATTCAAGCAATGAGCTAATAAAATGGGCCAAAAATAATTTCTTTTATTTGTGTGGTTTTACGGAGGTTGTGTCAAAAGTAGTGGCCGATCACCGCGCAAACTTTTAAATGGGCACCAGAGAGGAATCACTCATTACTAATCTTCAAAGTAGAGTCCATCGTGCTCGATGGTCTTCATCCAACGATCAGCAAGTTGGCGGATGCCCTAGCGAAACCACTCCTCCGCTTTCTGGGCGAAAAAGTCACGCATGGTGTCTTCAACCTCACTGACATTGGCGAAACGCCGTCCACGCAGGAAGTGCGCCATGGACCGGAAGAGATGGTAGTCGGAAGGTGCCAGATCGGGGCTGAATGTGGCAGAATCTCGATTTTTTTTTTCCAGCAGTTGACGACATACCTTCACCCGTTGTTGTGCTTGCGCGGGCATCACTCGTGGGGCAAACTCGACAGCTCCTGTTGACCTTTCTCATGGCATGCAGATGTCGAACCACACTCGATTGTGATGTCCCGATGTTCGCCGCTAATCCACGTGTGGTGCTGCCTGGGTTGGCTTACACTTGTTGCCGTAGGGCTGCGTCATCCACTTCTTTGGGTCTTCTACTCCTTGGCGCATCTTCCAGGCCCATGTCTCCAGACGAAAAGCGGGAGAACCACCATCGTGCTGTCCGTTCATTGGTCACACCCTGACCTTCCACCCTGCAAATTTCGGCGGCTGCTGCTCGCGCACTGGTCCCCTTTTTCCAATAATGACGAAAGAGCCCGCGTATCACCAATTTTTCTGCCATATTTTTACACTGGCTGACGCAGGTGGCACAATGTCTATGGCATTCAAATTCGTACTGACGTTTCTTCCCACTCTTTTCTCTTAACAAACTGCGATATACCCTTGTGGTAAATGGTCTTCGCCCAGAATTCGTCAAACTCTAACCCCCCACCCTCCCGAGTCGGCCACTACTTTTGACTCAACCTCTGTAGAACACACGAATTTTTTTCTATTGTTCTTTGCATGTTGTCCTAATTAACTGCTTTGTTTCAAGGTACTCAATATGTTTTTACTTCTCAAATAATTTTCAAAAAAATTTCAGCCTTGTCTCAATTACCATAACATCATAAATTTACTGCAATTTATTTAAAGTTACCACATTAGAAAATTCCATAGCATAAACGTTACATAATAGGTGGGTTGTCTTTGACGTTTCTTGACGATATCTTTGTGGATTAGAGGTTTCCCCCATAGTTGGTTGTTCCCGTCCAGTTTTTAGCTTATTAATGTTTTTTGTCTTTGATGAACTTTATTGCCAGAGTAGCGCCATCTCCTTTCACGCATTCAGATAAAACTTCAGGAGATTTATATTTCGATCCTCAATTTTATCGATGAAAACCAAAAGATAGTAGGAATTTGAGGCATTCCTATTGTATTTTTGATGATCTTTAAAACGCATGGTTCAAACAATTCCAACTTACATCCATGATCGAAAGAAGGACCCAATGAGAGAAAAGGCTATCATAAAACACCGATGAATTCTAGCAAATTCTTATGAACAAATACTTGTAAAAACTATAATTCTTAAACTTTTCCACACTCAGGTATTCCAGTTATAATAGGGTTTTTTTTCCTCTCCGTATTTCTACTTTTAGTGCGAGCCTATTTCTCATTTTTCTTAATTGTTGATTCTACCAGTATTATTAATTGCTTCCTGCAGTTGTATGGAAGCAGTCTTAATGAACGCTGTACTTTCTTGAAACATTTTCACATTATAGGAAATAAACATCTTAAGAAATCATATTACTATATATAATTGATGAATGGCATTTAACACGTATGATTATTATTCTACAGGCGATTCTACATATACACGAATTCTATCATTCATGCGATATAATTATATTAGTAACACTATTACCTGATGATGTGTATAATTGGATTCATATTTTTATTTTAAGCATTCATATATCAGGATGTTATCTGCAGCAATTTCATATTTACTTTAGATTGTATTCTCATGTATACGTAAACGTAATGTCTAATTTCGCGGAAAATGTATTTAATTCCAGTAAATGAACAGGATACTGTTCACTTTGATTTTAATAATAACTGACATGATTATATTAAAGTAGAAATGTTCGGCGAAGTCATACAATGTAACACACTACGTATCATCTCGAACTCTGACGTGGATTTGGATTTTAAAGGAATTTCATTAAAATTTAATTAATCTAACGCTGCATATTTTTGGTTTGCAATTTATATTAGATTTTGGTGGAATTTATTAAATAATAAAGCATGCATTTAGGAAAAGAAAATTATGACAGCGCTCGCAATTATGAGTACTTCCAAGAAATAGCTGATCCCGTTTCCAATCGCATTATTATTAAATGGATAGAGCGGCTGTGTATGAAAAATTTAAGACTATATGGATATCGGAAAATATGTAGACTCGAAAATTTAATGTGACAATCTATTGCTAATTTATTCGTTATTAGGAGCTTTAGTTACTTATAAGAAAGTATACTTGATCTGTACGCTTATCCTCCATCCGACCGTCGTTGCACAATAACGGATTAACCTTTTCAAAATCTGGTTTCAACACCAAAGTCTTAGTTCAACTTTTTAGATCCACTGCTCCCAAAAATTAGGGGAGCACGCGAGTCCGTCAGGAAGGACACAGGTGTAGGGTTTCTGAATATACAAACTTTTATTTATATACAAAATAACGTAGACCATTCGGAAATAATGAGAAAATTGCATACATTCTCCAATAAATCTAAGGTATATGGTGTCCTCGATCGGCCAAGATAGCTGTAAACCGATTTCGCATGGAATTGATGAGGTTATCAATGAGGACTTGAGATAACCTTTGCCACTCCTGAGCGAGGGCCACCTCCAGCTCACGAAGAGACTTCCTATGGCGCCCTAAACATGTTTAATGGAATTTAAGTCCGGTTAGTATGCAGGCCATCCCATACGCTCGAGACCCTCTTCTTCAATCACGACGTTCAGTAGGCGGCCTCTGTATGGTCGTGCGTTATCGTTCATAAAAATGAAGCCATCTCCGATAGCGCTCGTCCGTGTACCTCTGAGCCGTTCTGCTTAATGTACAGATCAGTACGCCCACCAATGCTTATGCCTGCCCAGACCATCAATCCATCT
>JAHWFO010057283.1:721999-752481 GCA_023313115.1 Rhysida immarginata | reverse complement strand
AAAACCATGTGACTTTTGAAACAAAGTGATTTTATTTGTTCTGTTGCTAGAAATTATGCTTATAGACTGAAATATATCGTTTCTTATTTTATTTTATTACCTAAGTACTTATATCTAACAAATTTTTAATGTAGTTTAAATATTTGCATATAATTTAGAATTTTTAAATATTCCTCGATTTTAATTCATTTTTTTAATGTTTCACAGCCAGTTGTGCAAAACAACATATATAATCTTTCAATTGATATTAATATGTGCAAAAATATAAATAAATGTAATAATATATACGACGTAAAATGTAATGATGTTTATAAAATTTATGTTAGTACTGGAGGGTTAAGCGTGCGTGTTCCAAGCCAGCGTCAACAATGCCTAAAGGTTAAATAAAAATGGACTTTTATCTGTTGTATACATATGATCTTGTTGATTTTTCCGAAAAAAATTTGGCCGACTACACTTATATGCAAGAAAAATTATTTTTATATCAGTGGGAATTCTTCGAGGCTAAAATATTCCACCATTTCAATTAATTTTTATTGTTTTTGCGTAAAATAATTATATAATTTCAACAAAATCCATTTTTGTGAAATTCTGCTTTTATGAACCAGTCGTATGATAACGATCTCCCTATTCAAGTTTTTGTTTTTTTTTAGAATTGAATTTTTGGTCAGAAAAAATAACCCATAAAAAACTTAATATATATTTTATTTGTGTTATTATTATTGCTTGTTTTCAGGTTGGAAGTAAAATTTAGTATCCAAGTTTGTCTATAGTAATAAGACAGTTGAGTCACAAATAAGGGCAATATGTATAATAACGGAAGGAATATTTTATTTAGCAAAAATGAAATATCACTAGCTCTTAATTTAATCGTCAGTCATATGATTAATTTGTGCTGACGAACCGCGTATGCCGTCAGCATATCCATTATTATTGATAGTTGCAAGAGCTCATTCAAATGCTCAGAGTACCTCTGTCGTACCAGGAAAATGATCCTTTCATATAGGTGCGTTTATTCATGGAAACAGATTAAAGTCACATGGATTCATTTCTGGGAAAAATAAAGTTGATACACCATTTCTGCAGAGGAAAGCTTAATGACGACTTTTCCTTGGGAAAAGTAAATAGAAATCTTTTGCTGAAACATATTTTTCTTAAAAGATCTAATAGGCCGCTGAATACATTGTGAAACTGGAACGAGAAATGAGGTTCCAATATTAAAGAGCGCTGAAAAGTAGACCCAAACATGTCAAAATAAACCAAAAAATATCATTTATTATAGTAATCTCTTTTAAAGCTGTTTTCCTGTTTTTGTTTCCACAATAATGATTACGACCTTCCTGCGGTTTAAGTTCTCTGTTTTCACTAAATACCTTACAACAACATCCTCAAACAAACTGCTCGACCTCATTATTTATTATTCATCAAAATTCAGAAAAGCTCCTCTGTGGCATTCTGATCGAAACTCCGCCGTAATTTCCTTTTCGGAAACCTGAGATGAAGAAATATCGCCTTTGGAAAGACATGCCTTTCATTCCAGATAATCTAAGATTAGGCTAACTCTATTGTTAAAATGAAAAAAAAAGTTGAAATAAAAGGGGGGGTTCCTTTGCTTGCGAGTGATTCATTGGTGGGAGTACGGACGTCGGTCTTCGATTCCATTTGGCTCGGACGGCCAGTCGACCGCAACTCCGATCGGCATAATTGACGTAAATTAAGATGCTCTGAAAACCGCGAATCGATGGCAAACTTTGTCGATTCGTAGGAGAGTTTTCGCCGATCGTCCACACCGATGACTCCCACTGCGAAAAGGAATACATTTCGGTGACGAGATATCTATCAAACTGAACTTTCGGGGGCTTAACGTCGCTATTGCAATTCTCACGGGGTTACTACGCTATAAACTCGTTTTATTTCGCGGTCTTTCATTTCTTTTCTTTCCTCTAACTCTCTCTAACCTTTTACGAATCAATATTCCGTTCAATCTCTTCTCTTTGTGTTCGTCCTTGCTAAAAATTTCCCAACCCCTATCTCACGGCTATTTCTTTTTACTTTCGGAGCTGAAACCAAGCTATATACAGGTGGGATTGCCTTTTCTTTCCTTTTTAAGCCTGTGAACTATTAGATACAATTCACGATAAGAATCTTTTTCGGGTGGTATGCTCTCTCCTCTTCTTTATCATCCTAAATTTTTTCTACGTTCATTAAATGGATGAAGGCGGAGCACAAGGTCTTTTTTTATTAAATCTCTTGGGAGATAATATTTTTTGAATGGCTCTTCGTGCAAGGGTTGGTGGTCGCTTGACCCAACGTCTGCTCCTAATTCTCTATTTTTTTTCTCTTTTATTCCACGTTGTCAGTTATCCGACATTAAATCCGTTCATTATTCATCTCCTAATATGTCTGTCATTGATGCATACAATACACTAAGGGCTGGAGCTTACAAACACGCAAACGCTCTTCGCTCTACGTTTCCTTTATGCAAAATAGATAGAAGAGAAATTATTAGAAATAAACAGAAAAGGAAAAATCTATTATTTTTTAATTTTTGAAAAGAAATTGTTTAAAATACACAAACAATATCATTAAGAACAAATGATTAAGATATAGTCAATTCGATAAATATGTTTGAACGTACATTTAATGGAATTGATTTTATTATCTACTTTTATTTCATTAAATTAACAGGAAATTTACTAAAATTCACATTACAAATATATTGATTAGGAAACTATCGCAGGTTCTCCTTTAAATTTTTAAAGCAGTTGCGGTTGCTTGGACTTGATGAAGATTGAAATTTTCCATTGCACACAGCCTTTAGCAATAGGAAAGAAAAATGATTTAAAATATTATGAAATTCGATAATTTATGCAAACCAAAGAGCTGACGCATAAACAGCTCATTTTGGTGATATTTTAAAATAACTCGACTGTTTGAATGAAAATTTATAGCTTCCATGTCAAACGCTTATCAAATAAAGCATCGTCGATACGCAGTTTCTATCAATGACTAATGGCCGATATATAGACAGCCCATAATCCATCGTTCATCGGTGTGAAATTACACCACTATAGTCTTCGATCAGGTCCTCGTACCAATCAGAAAAGCGATTTCCTAACGAGCAATCGAATCTGGTCAACCTCTAAATGAGGCAAACTTCCGCGTCCAACACGAGTGAAAGCTAGAGAAGCCTTACGCCATTTAAAAAAGGGGGGAAATAATTGAAATTTGATTTACACTTATGAAAGTAATGGATGTACTTGGCCACGGACAGAAAAAATTTGGAACTTAAAATTGTTCCTGTACATTACATTCCGAGGAATGTTCTTATATATCACCAGAATGAGGAATTAATTCTTCACCCCGGTTCATACTGTTTCGGGAATTTTCCCTACATCTTGTATTTTCAGCACGCATAAACTGATTGAAATTCAGCAAATATGAAACTATAAAAATAAAATAAGCCTGGAATTATTAGAGCTAATAGGCTTACTGACAGAATACTTAATAAAAAACATGACATTGGTGACAAATTTTTTATGTATTTAACATGATATCTAGATAAAGCTTTTAATTTTTTATGTAGGCTTATTTTTATGTATTTTTATGTATTTAACATGATCAAAAGCAAGACCGCAGAGATATTCAAGCTTTATTATTCTAACCTTTATTAGCTTTTTAAAGCCATTAATGCGCTCTTAAATCTTGTTTCGTCAAAAGCTTGGTTTCATCGGTAAATCTTGGTTTCACCGCAAGCTTTGATCACTACAGAGGAAACTGGAGGCAGACTCTCAAGTACTTTAAAAGATATCCGGGTAAAATATTCTGCCATATTTGTTCAATGGATTTCCAGAATTCTTGAATCTGTTTGCGTATCCTTAATTGGAGAAAGATTTGATGACTGAGATAACAATTCCAGGTCTACACTATGCAGCTTTTTTTTTCATTTCGCTCCAAATACTGATTGCAGAACTTAGAACAATGCTTTGAATCGTAGTGTTGTTAGAATATAAACACGTCTTCCACTAGTTGGGCTACCAGAGGATAATAGAGCATGATTTTCTAGTGATATTTGCTTCGGTTTCTACTGCGCCCAGGTTGCTCAAACCATTATACTCCTACCTTCATGTTTTGCTGTAGATACAATATACTACCTACAGAAGAATGAAATAACAATACACTGCTCCAGCATTCTTCCATTTTTTGCGATGGTTAGAAATAAGCAACTCACACTTGGATTGAGTATATTCATTTGACGAAGAAGAGGCTTTCGTGTTGCAGCTCAGCTATTCTATTGTGTTCTTCACTGTAAAAAATAGACACCATTTTCTGTAAACATTCCAGTAAACACTTAATCTTGCCGAAATGAATGGTGCTATAATCGTCTGTTTCGCATGCTGGACTTCACGACTTAAAGTTTGAGCGGATCGCCCTTGTCATGGACGATCAGCAGGAACACCAGCCGTCTTGAATCACTGTAGCGCTCGGGCGCATGCAGGTCAGCGTGGCCAATTTATTGGATTGATGGGGGGGGGGGGAGGGTTCTAGAAATTTTGGCGTCGACTACTAGGGTCATTTTGCGCCTTTTACACAAGTTATTTCTGTACGCAGCCCGGGACAAACACAAACATCCATGCCCACGGCGGGATTCGAACCCACAGCCAGGCGGACTCGAGAACTAGAAAGCCTAGCCCTAGCCCTCTCGGCCACCTGGCCGGCTTGGATTGATGGAGTTAGGAGGTGTTTTACCATTCACTGAAGACAACGTCGCAGGCAACGGACTGTACACAACGTTGATGTTTACATAGAAGGACAGTAAAACCCTTTGGAATATACTATAAAAATTCCAATTTTCCTATTTTTATTTTTAACAAAATATGTATAATCTATACAATTACATAGTTCTACATGGGTTAATTTTCCTTGATGGAAATCAGTATTTCTAAAGGACTTTGATATAAGAAATTCAAATTTGAAATCCTAATTTTCCTATCAGGCACAGTTTTTTTTAGTAATATGAACAAATATATATATATATATATAAATTAAAATAAAGATTTTGCAGTTGATTAATACAGGAAATTTCGTAAAAAAAAAACCCACTTCACTTGTTTTCATATGCAAATGTTGGCATTTCTGAAAATTGCTATATTATGTCAATGTGTAAGTCATTGTCAGATCAGTAAAAACTGAGCTTCAATTTGGGTAGTCTGGTTTATTTATTTTTTCTTGGAGATACTCTAATCATGTGAGTATCCATTTGTCTTTTCACAGCAGTCCATCTATAAATAATAATCATTTATAAATATAAAATAAATATTATTAAAAATGTATGTCAATACCACGAAAAGAAAGTTGTAGAAAAAATTAAAGTCGAAGGAACTTGAACACTATGCCTGATACAGAAAAACTAAAACCGGATTTGAATTTAGAATCACCTAATATCTTCAGAAAAATGAAAAAGGTTTTTTTTTTGTAGAACAGTGTTATTACATGAGTTAACACTACTCTCTTAAAATTTTCTCGGTAGAGCATATTAATTTTTTTTGAAATATACTCTCTTTATAGACTTAAAAACAGGGATAATTTTTAGCAACCTGTGAAATTATCATAGGAATGTTACGGTAGAGTTGTCTCTATAGCATTTCTACTCTACACATTTCTTCTTTCGTTGTTTATTACTAAAAATATTTTAGAGCGAACGGACTCAAATAATATAAAAAAGAAATAATACGGTCATTCTGCGTATTCATTCTTCCTATGTTCAACTGACCATGACTGAAACGCTTTGTATAAACACACAACGTTACTATTTGCCGAATGTCTTTCAGAAAGAATAAAGGAAATTTAAATTGTCATTAAACATGTTGACATGGGTTTAGAACTTAACTTTCAATTCCCAATAGTAAGCATTAACATAAAGGTGAAGCTTAGAAATCAGTTTCATTAGTGGGCACCGCCTGGAGCCACCAATAAGACCACGATCCTTAACTTCCGAAATGTGCTGCGGGTCTATTTTCATTTTCATGTAAGTTCTCCAAAGATTTCCAAAGTTATTGTTCTCAAATATAGTAATGAAAAATTTCAAATGCACGCTCTGTAGCTAAACGATTTGCTATAATTGGTTTAGAAACTTTCAAAATTATAAACCGTTTTTATGTCATTAGAATGATATGCTGAAAGTGAAGCTTATATACAGTACTTCTAGTCTATATGAACATAAATAAATTGCGTATTTATGCGTATAATAGCTTCCTATACTTCTCATAGCTTTTATTTTATGTTTTTGTGCCCAAATGGTTATTGTTTACTTTTAAAAAATAACCAGCCAATGAAAATAGTATCTTGAAAGTTGTTTTTTTTTTGGAAACCTCACAATATTTTGTTTCAATTTCTGTGATAAAATTGCAGAGAGTGTGTGCGAATTTCACCTGCAGCAAATTAAGCTCTTCTGTTCTCCCCGCCCCTTTTTCATATTATTCTTCCTCCAGTGTTTGTTATTGTATAGATTATACATTTTAACATAAAGTTTGCATAGTGACTAAAAACTCGCAGAAAATGGAGAAAAGGCAAATGACGGGGGAAGGAGTTGGGGACGAATGAAGCCTATGTAAATAAGTTCTTAATGCGTCTACTAATGGCATCGGGGTGAAATGAGGCTTTGTCGTTTTTTTTCTCCCTCCCCGTTCTCTCTCACTCTCCCCAGCTTCTCTTTCGTTTTGCATCGGTCTCTTTCATGCTTTCGTCTTTTCGGGTTCCCATCCCACAAATTACCGTCGACTCAAGTACCCCCCTCTCCCCTTCCGGCCAGCGCAAATGGATGGAACAGTCTTCTTCTTCGACGGTGATGCACCAGAGGCGCTAGGCTCGAAAGCTGAGCCGCCGATGCCACCGTCGTTCGCAGGTGTTGGGGATTCGCGTCACACGGTGAAGGGAAAGGGAAAAAATTTCATGCAAGTGGTTCCCTCGTTTCCAAATGCTGCCATGTGATATATAATTCATACAATCTGGAAATTGAACGGGCGTCATTCTTCGTTCTTATGCTGAATTATTAATTCTTTTGGTACCTTTTAATGCCTGTCACATTCCATATCACTACAGTGCAGAGCAATTTGCTTCCCTATTCCCTCTTTTCGTTAATTCATTTAAAAAAGCTTGTACTCTGCAATTTCATTCCTAATTACACCTCTTGTGATTATTTTAAAAATGCATTATGGCACTTTTTTTTAAGTATTATTTAAAAAGTTGGCTCAACTTTTGAAGCGAGTGTTTTTAATCCATTGAAATTTCCTCTCTAACTTAAACATGGACCCATTAAAATATTTTAAAGTTTCATTATTATTATATACATGAATTCACAGCTTTTACCTAACGTTGCAGCAACTTTATTATTTGAACCATAACATAATGGAAAATGATATAGCATATAATCCATTGATAGCAATAGCTTTCGTCTTTAATGTTAATATTTTTTTGTTTAATGAGTTTTATAAAAAATAATTCTGATCCCATATTGGTAGGAAGTAATTTTCTCCCCAAGGGTTGCCTAATCAATTTTCCTCTTCACCTGCTCTCATGAAATTGTACCTTCACATCCTTGATTGTGAATAAAAATGAATTGAAATAAATAATTTTATTGATTTTTATGCATTTATTAAAATTCATAATTTGATTATAAATGTATATCTCTTATCTTTTTAAAGTTACGTATGATGTTGATAAATGTTACAATATGAAGGATTATTGATCACAAGTCATTAGAATTTTAGATCTTTAATGGCAAATGTTAATATTATAGTCGATGAAACTCTTTCACTGCAATTTTCAGTCTCAAGATTGTAATACGGGTGTCTTAAAATATAGTTAGCATTTCGTAACTCGCTACAGCAAAAGCTATTCATCAGAAAAGCATGAAATTTTGGGAATGCCTTCATTTTTTCAAAATTCAAAATTTTGGAAAATACATGATGGGATTTTTTTTCCCCCAGACCAAAAAAAAGTTAGTTCCAAAAACCACTAGTAGAGGGCGCATTTCAAGATGAAATACTGACAGATGTTAATTTTGGTTATGTAAGCTGCTAATAAGAACCAAATTCATAACTGTTTAGCATCTTCCAGAACTTGCTTTGGTGGTAAAATTATTTTACCAAAATGGTGAATCTGTACTTAAGTTTTGCGAAACTTTTATTCTTTGAAGCAGTTACGAAAAGGTCTACTCACTGGGGACGGACTAAAAAGAATGATTATGAAATTTGAAGAAACGGCTTATTGGTTGTTTAGCCAGTAGGAGGACGAAAGTGTGTTGATCCTCAGATGGTGGATGATGACTTGGTCTACCGTGATCCCATTTTCAAGGCATACACTTTACGTTATTATTTGAAAAAATGGAAGAAAAAATTCTGCGACCTGCATTCACACCAAGAACCTTGAACGGCATATGCTCATATGCTCGATGCCTCTACCAATTGGACTCGAAGTACCTAGTTCGAATCCAGGTCGCAGATTTTTTCCTTCCATTTTTTTCAATTAATATCATAACCTGATGTTTGGAGGGTCCAGTTTATATACATTATTTATTAAGGCACACACTGATTTCAACCGTTGAACATGCTATTTTATGTTTACAGATGGCGGCCATCATATCGACATGAGGTTTTGTAATCATTAGACAAATAAATTGTGTAGCCCATTGTTACGGTCTCTATAATGTTATAGTACGTCCTCTATTGGTGGTTTTTTTAACTGGAAAAAATTCCCATCATGCAATTAAGATTTCATGATTTTCTGATGAACAATTTTTGCTGTAGCGAGCTACGAAATGTTAACTTTAATTTAGGACACACTATATTTGCATTTTGGTCTTTTCTTAGTCTTAGCTTCTTCTCTGCATTTGTAATGTACCTGATCCAATACCGCCAACGTAAGGATCATTGAAGGTGTGGTATTTTTATTAAGATAGATAAATGAAACAGCTTTACCAGTAATTGTTGGTATTTCAGTAAAATTGGCATATAACCATACGTGCAAGTCAGCATTGAATGAACTTACATTACTCTTATTTTTTGCGAAAGTGAATGTTGACATTAAAGATAAACCATATTTGTTAGGTAATGATATAGCTGTCGCGTATATAAAGGCTCACAAACCTAGTTCCATCAATTCGGATTAGCAACAAGCCACAATACTTACATTGACGAGAGAGTTATTAGCCAATCATTTCAAACTCATCATACATGACACCTTGTGATTTCTGGTATGGGTATACTTAAAGGAGCTTGTTTATCATGACGATATACTCAACTTAGCTGCTTTACAAAAACGAATTACGCTTCATGTGCGACAACTGCATTCACGTCTCAAATTTTAAGAACCGCATCTCATTTCCAACTGCTGTTTGAAGTAATGTACAAACTTTCTAAGAAAAGAACAAAATTTCTTTTCCATCAGGATGTGGAATTTGCAAATCGAAGTATAGGAAAGAGTTTCCTTGAACTCAATGCTTCTACTACTTTCCCATACCTTCCTTGCAGGGGATTATTGTTGAACAGCAACAACATCACGCTTTAATCCTTTTCATGATTATCGTGAGAAAACACGCAGCACATAGAAAGTAATCACCTCAATCCAAAGATGCCAAACACTCCTTTCTGTACACAAATCCTTGCTTCATCCACTCTTATCCTTCTCTTCGTACAAGAACTCTTATTGTACAACTTTCAAATTGTATTAGTCATTAAAGTTTCTTATGACAAAGTAAAGGTTAGAGATTAATAATTTGTAAAAATTCCTCCAGTCCAGCGCGGTATAGTCATACGGAGCCTCGGTCTTATCCTATTCAAGAATTTGCTAGTTCTACAAATTTCCTTTTCATTGTATGATATTCTATGACCGATCACGCTCGATTGGTGAAAGGTTTGGGTATCTTACTCTCTAGAGGAGAGCTTGGACGTTCTGAAAACATTCTCAAAAATGTTTGTCGTATTGTCCCGGGTATAATCCCGTTGGTAAATGGTACCAGGCAGATTTAATAGAACTGATGACATCTATGTTTATTTATTCAGCGACTAGGAGGGATCTGCCGTTGTAAGAGATGTTACCCCAGATCATAACACATTATGATTATTTGCTCCTGCACTATAGTCTGCTTGGGAGTGACAGTTAGTCTCCTCCAGATTAAAGTTGAAACGGGGTGCATCACTGAACACAATGCAATACCATTCTGAGGCCGTCCATGCCTCTCGGGAATGACAATAATCTATATAAAACTGTCGATGCCAAATTGCTAATAGCAATCGTCTTAAAGGGCAGTGTGAAAGTATTGCTGCCTCTCGGGCATCTGCAAGAATACAGGATGCTACAGATGGAATAGATGTTACTGCACGTTGTTTTGTAAACAATGACCTTGTCGAAGCAGTTCTTCGTTTTCACACAAGCAGCCGATCTTGTCTCACAGTTGTACTTCTTGGTTTTCCGGATTCTTCGCGGCGTTGATGCGTTACTAGGCAACCACTGCTCAAACACTTTGCCACAACAGTATCCAAATAGTCCAGGTGTCGGTTGATATGATCATCTTGCCTCTCGCATTCCGATGATGCGGCCTCCCTCAAAGTTTTCCAATTCGTGCGGAGTCTCCGAATGCGTCGTAAAGGCATTACTAGTAGTAAACTCGGTTGGATGTAAAGGCACAATGACCAGTATGATTACTTTATGTGATCTGCGGTTGAAATGCATATTGTGACTGACATAAATTTTCACTGGCCACAAAAAATTAATAATTTACATGCCCTTTTCAGATTATTTTTTTTATCATAATTAAATTCTTTGCAGATTTTAAGAACATGTATTTACTCTAACTATTATAACCTTGTAGGGCCTTTTAAAATGCCAAGATGTTCTAATATGTGATAATGATTGGCACGGATTGAGATTATAACGAAATTTTTTTCTTAAATGCAAATATGAACTTCTTCACTGTAGCCGTTATCTAAAGTCTTTTCTATAAATACAACGGAAATTATTGGAATTTTATCTCTGAACAGTATTGCGGTAAAAAAACTATCCCCCAAAAAATTTGGGATCCCCTGACATAATATCGATGGCATGATAGTGCGGCGGTGTTTCACGTACTATGGTGTTGGTCCACTGGTTGCACAAAGAGAATAATATTCAACGCTTGGATTGGTCTGCACAGAGCCTCGACCTCAGTTCCATTGAGCATCTTTGGAACGAGTTGGAAAGGCGGATAAGGCCTCAGTAACAGCGGCCAACTTCCATTATTCACCTCTGTGAGATGAGATTAGGCAAGGTACGAAAGAGCATGCTTCAGGAGATTGATCACCAAGTTTTGACAGTTCTAAAATCTCAGACAACATTCTGTGTAGGTGCCCAGTTACTTTTTGATAAGAAGTGTATCTTGGTAATTTTATTGGATAATTATTCGCTTTAGTGCCAGGTGAAGAATGCACCAAGAAAATGACACTGCCTTCAAACTCTCCTTGCGTGTTCGCGAAGCTTTCATAAGATCTTAAGACTTCCCCGCGGAAAAGTAAAGAAGAGTTTCCATAGAAACGAACATCTGCCAACTTTGTCATTCAGAGGAAAACGATAATTCAGTAACAGTCAAAATGAATTTAGGAATCCAGTTTTGCCCCGGGCAAACTCTTCTTATGCAGGAAAAATCTTGAAAATTGGCTTTGAAATCTTGTTAAGAGGCTTTGCTCCATTTTCGTTTTCTTTATTCCTCTCGCCATTTATTTTTTTTCTTTCCTCTTCACTCATCTTGCTGCTTCATTATTTTTTATACCATTCTCTTTTCGTTTTTACTTCATTGATCGAATGTCCTTCCCTTTTTTTCCCTTCCTCTTTCTTCACTTGAAATTCCGTCTCAGGTGCTCGAACTGACTTCTGCACTCGAGAGCTGAAATTGCGGTGGAGTCGGTGGCATCTTGAACTCCGTGATTTGCACCCAACTAATGAAGACATGCGCAAAGCTAATGATGCTTAACGACTTAAGGCTTGGAGAGAAAGGGAGATGGGGAAAAAATACCATCTCTCCCTCCGTTTTTTAGCCCTATTGGGGGGGGGGGAAAGAGAGAGAGAGAGAGAGAGAGAACTGCCTTCGTTTATTTGAATACCCCACCCACCTTTTTCTTTCTGCCTCTTCGCATTTCTTTTCCTCTCTATTAGTCACCCATTCATTGGCATTAAAGACATTTGCATTCAAATGAATTTTATCTCCCAGTGGCAGACATTGAAAATCATTCTTCTTTCTCCTTCAGCCAAATTCTCCAGTAGATGGAAATTGGAGTCTTCAGAGCTTAAGAAGGGCTATTATTTAATATTTTAACCAATGCGGTATTACTTCAGCTTTTCCGGAGGAGAAAAGCCTCGATGAAAAATGGTTGAAAAGTTTATAACATTTATAAGTGAGATTTTTTAAAAGTGAGAAAAGCGTAGATTTGAGACGAGCAATTGTAAAACGAAATAACTTAACAGAATTTAATATGATCTGCCATTCAAAAGGAAGAGCGCTTCAAGCAAGATTAGATGAAAGGGCGCTTAAGATAACATAAATTTTTTTAAAAACATAGCTTATTGAGAGAGAAAGGGGAAAAAGTGTTAAGTGTTCCAAAACCAAATTTCATTTAATATTAATTTTCTTGCATTCCATCTATGGCTCTTCGGCTAATGAAAAACGCACTTCAGAAGCTAAATGAATTCTTATGTTAAAGTCTAATTAAATTTAAAATCACAGATTTCGGATTTAAAACCTACTGGAGGGTTTTAGCTAAGCTTTTCCAAAGAAAACAGCTAGATTGTGCCATAATCCTTTTGAAAAGACTTTGGGGTAAATCTCTCCCATCAAATGAAGCCAAACATCCATTTTCCTAAGCACAATGTTAGATTCATGCAGCTATTGTTGTCTTCACTGTTTATCCAAATTCCCTTCATACAAATTTTCCAAAAGTATAGGCTACACCCTCAATGAATTGGTCAACAAAGAATCGTTTAGTGAACATCACTCATTTGTTCCACATATCCGATTACTTTCACTACATTTCTCTTTCCACGCATCTCTTACATTATAGTTTAGAACTTACGTTAGAGCAGTTTGCACCTCTTAGAAGTTTTATTTTTTCAATATACCTATGCAAAACTGTTAGCTTTTAATGAATGACTGCAATTATTGTTTATATCAAGTCCATCGGTTCTTACCTTTCATATTTTAGACGGTTTTTGAACATAGAAGGCTAAAATTTGGAAATTGGATTTCTCATGGCAAGTTCTTTATCAGTATTTACTTTTGGCGGGATTTACCCTCTGGAGAAGGAATTGTATAATTGGTTCGAATCATAACCTACAATATGTTGGTTTGTAAAGTATTGAAATTGTAGATTCCTAAAAGTAAGATCTACATTAATATAAAGTTTGTTCCAGATTAGTCTATTCATCTCGGGGGAAGGATCTTTTATCGTTCTCACTATTTTTTCGTTACTAGTTTAATGACTGATCTCGCGAATTTTGTTAGAAGGCACGAATAGCACACGCAAAGGCATGAGCTTCCGGTGCTTGGCAGGCATAATTGGAAAGGTAAAGCTGCTTATGGCATACTAAAAATTTGAATTATTAATGACGGAAGCGTAATGCTGCTTAAATAGTATTTGCCATCTTCGTTTCTCCGTCTGCACCCTTCATATCCCGATACCGTTTGGCTTAGGAGGATGGTATTTGGTATTTAGATTCCTCCAGGCATTTTTACATGAAGCTTGGGTCGGAATTCAGTGAGTCAGATAGTTTTTCTTTTGTTTTTTTATCCATAGTTGTCTAGTTATATTAATACCATAATAAAAATTAAAGTATTATGTTATTTAGTGCACATTATGTTAAAGATAATATAATAAATGGGCAAATTTTGATTCTGGGTGTCTATTTCCTTGAATTCATGCTTCACTAATTTCTTATATACAAGGTGACACCGGGAAGTTCGGTGAATATCTCGGAAAAATATACGGGGATAGGTATTTCAGAAATGATACTTTACACTCCTTCAAAGTAAGCTTCCATGATACATTTTTGACCATCGTTCGTGCAATTGTTGCATGGCGTTTGAAAAATACTCTTTCGGTACTGCTTGAAGTTCCCTCGTCACAGTCGTTTGAATATCCGGAACGTCGAAAAATCTGTGTCCTTTCATTGTTGATTTCAAACGAGGAAACAGAAAGAAGTCCGCTGTGACTGGCCTGGATAATAGGGAAGGTGGTAAGCACAGATTAATACAGATAGTCAACTCGGCAATAATCACGTGATTAAATGTCCTGCAGCGCACCAGTGAGGCATACAAGACGTACAAATGTCAATACCAATTGTGATTAGATGGATTTTCGCTATTGTTTAAAATGCTACCATTGTTAGAGTTATACAATCTGTGATTCTACCATGAAGAAGAATTTTAAAATTACCCTAACGCTACAAGTATTAATTAAAGATAACCTAACAAAGCGGTTTCAAAATAAAAAAAATGTTTGGGAACTGACAAGCAAGTAAAACGTAGCATAAACCAACCCAAGGGACGATTTGTGAAGAACTATAAATATAAGCTAAATAGAAAACTCTACAAAGAACTTAACAAATTGTTGTAAAATCATATTGAGTTTTTATTTGTAAGTTATGGATTCCATTTTTAAATAAAATTAACGAATTTAATTTTATACTGTGTTTAAAGTTGTCATTTCTTATGTTAGCATTACTCAGTTCACAATCGGAAATAATTTGTTTTATAAAATTCCAGAAGTTTTTTATAAATTTTCCAAAATTAATTAAAAAAAAAAGAAGATTCTAGTAAACTGAACTCTGAGTCTACGTCATATATTGCTCAAAGAAATATACGTCATATATTTCATAAAGGCGTGATTAGTGGAATATATGACGTCATTTTTTTAGTTCTTATCTCAGCCACTGGGTATCAATGCCGAACGTTGATTGGCTAATCAACCAAATTGTTTTAACCTTGTAAGTATATGAAGTTGACCATCTGTATTAATCTGTGGTGGTAAGGTCCTGGAATCTGTTTTTACGCGAGGATTTGCTTCACCTTTGTAGCGATATGCGGCCTCACGTTATCATGCATAAGACACCAGGATGCCGGTTTATCAAACTGTCACCGCCGGACTTCTTCCTGTTTCCTCGTTTGAAATCAACAATGAAAGGACAGATTTTTCGAAGTTCTGGATATTCAAACGGCTATGACGAGGGAACTTCAAGCAATACCGAAAGAACATTTTTCCCACGCTATGCAACCGTTGTATGAACGATATCAAAAGTGCATTGTAGCCATGGGAGCTTACTTTAAAGGGCAATGAAGTTTTATCTCTGAAATACCTGTCCCTGTTTGTTTTTCCGAGTCATTCACCGAACTTTTTGGTCTCACCTTGTATAATCTTGCAACTAAAGAGCTCCACATAATCTTGTTATTTTCGAAATAACTAAACATCTGGGCTACTTTATGTGATCATCATGTAGTAAAGCTTTGCACTTTTACAACTATGGTATAAGTTGTTGCGTTAAAAAGAAGAAAAAAGTCCCATGTACTATCTGCAGCTATTTATCTGCATGTAGTATACGATCTTTGCAGTCCCTAGGTTGCTAATCGAATATCTATTTTTAATTCGGCTTCTTTTTGAGACTGATGACTTATGTATTCGTTTCCCTAACTCAAAAACGAAATTATTTTTCTTTGTACGTATGTGACAAATTTTATGCACCTAACTCCTCCAAAACGGCAAAAGTGTAGAACCAAATGAAATTAATATAATACTCCTCCAAACCTTAAACTATTCCTTGACTTATTTTTTATGATAATTGGTTAAGGCTTTTTAGAGATATCAATTTTTTTATAGAAATGGTTAAAGCAAAGTCAATAAATACGACATGTATGGATTTCTCTCCAAGCGACGAATAATTTTTGTAAATAAATTATTTGTCTCTAATGAGTCAATTTTGAGTTATAAAGGTTTTTTTATAAACCAATCTAAACCCCGCCCCCAAATTTTTTTTCTTCTCAAGATAAAATGGGAGCCTTGTGCGAAATGTATCATTCCACCATTTCAGTTTATTTGTCAGTAACTTTTCTTATTCCCAGATTTTATTTTTTAGAACATAATATTGCCATAACGTTCTGAAATATTGCTCCCTGAACTTATTCAATCTTTATGGAAGTTTTCGTCTACCTCTTTCAAAAATATCTTTGCATCGGTTTCAGCTAAGCTGTCCGTCTTCACCTTTTAATGAACATTTGCTTGAATGAATGAAGCGATCCTTTTTAGATTTCAATGGCTGTAGCGATAAAATTCTGAAATTTATTCTCATCCCATGGTATTTTTTTTCCTTCTCCGAATGAGCTCATCCAGAAAGCAACAAAAAACCTACCCTTAGTAGACATGAGAAAAATATCTAACATTTATCAAACAAACTCCTTCGCGTTATGAAAATAAGAGCTGCGAAGATTTTATATGAATCAATTTTGTTTTGATTATACAATAAGGAAAACTTCATTACGGCCGCGAATGCGAAAATTTTGCAAGCTGTTGCAGCAAATTTTCTTGTGTACTGAAAATTTTGAAAGGAAGTATCAGTAGAGAGAATAAGGTTTTTAATAAAGGTGTATATTTGTTTGCTAGAAGCACTTACAAAAACGTGCAGCGGGAGCTGAAAATGGTTTTCATTGGGTTTTTATTTCCCCAAGTTCAATTCATTAAAACAGTTGTCACGCTAGCATTTGAATTCTGAGAAATACATAATGTAATTTTAAAACCACTGAAATGTCTTCTTTACGTTGCAGGTGACTAAATCTAATTGTCGGCTAACGTTTTCCTATTGCCATTGACTCGCAGGTGGTTCATTTGCTCTTATTGTGAAGTTATTAACGAAGGAAGTGTTTCAATACGATGAATGTATGGCGAATCTGGTAATGGAATTCAATCTGTATTCAGTTAATGAATTTAGGTGTAAATGTTTTGTAAAAAAAAAATAGACAGTTTTTGCCGTTTCGATTTAAAATTGAGAAGCTTTGCTTATGTATGGAAATCGCTCTGATTATAGTTAATATGAGCTTACTTTAGTCTGTTCTGAAATTTTACGGGACGAGAATGCAATTTTAAAAGATCTAGCTCTTAAGAATAAGTCTAATAGTTAAAAAAGGAAATAAAAACATAGTCGAGGCAATAGACCTCTAGATAAATGCTATATTTTCACCTAAGGTTCCTTTCAAAGTTAAAAAAAAAAGCAGAGTAAAGACTCGACTGTTTCTTCACTCTGGATATCGTCCCACTATAAAAGACCAAGTGAGATTTACAGCTTGCGTTCTGGCTGACAACATAATTCTTGTGCCTGAACATAAACCATGGAAAGAAACTGCCAACTAAAATCTAACCCCTTACTCGCTCGCTCTCTTTTTTTTTAATAGTTGTTTTATCAATAAAGATTTGTTGCCCTCATTTTTTCTTAATGCTTAAACGCACGACCGCCGCTTCGAACTTTCCCCTTGAATGTTAACTGTCACTAGGCGGCGTCTGAATTATATCCATTGGTCGAATAAAAAAAAAAGTGGAAAAAAAAAAAAGAAGACCGCCCAGTAGAAAGAAAGAAAGAAAGAAAGGAAGAAAGGAAGGAAGAAGAATTAAAAACCAACTCTTGAGCCTTTAGTTAAAAGACGGTTTTAGGCGATCGATCATAAGTTCGCTTCTAAACGACTCTGCCATTTCACAATCCCACTACGTTTAGAATTACGTTTAAAATAGCTGTAATTTTCTGAATAGAGAGAAAGGGAAAAAAGGGGGTTCCCTCCTATTTTAACCCCTCCTATATACTACCCCCTACTTTTTTTTCCTTTTCCCCCCTCCCAAGTTTTTATGACAAGGAAGATTCCCGTTGAAGTCAAGGAGATTTAAATTGTCGCCCGAAAGAGTTGCCGGAGCCTTATGCAAAGCCCGTGTGCATGGCACTCATCTCCACAGGCAATCTTTAAGGCTATAAATTTCAAGTCGTAAAACTCCTTCTGATGATACTCTTTTCGTTATGCTCGTTCGCATTAGCCTGCCACTCGAAGGATCTTTCTCTTCTTCCCTTCAAAAAACTTATTCATCAGGAAAGAAATTCTTAATAAGTTCTGAACAGTTTTCTCTGCTTTCTTTAACGTTTTCAAAAGAACTTAGTGAGAGAGAGAAGGAAAAAAGAGACAATGAGTGAGTGAATAAAAGAGAGAGGAAATGAAGATGAAGGTGAAAAAGAGACTCGTCAGTAATTCATAACCTTTTTAAACGCTGACAGAGAAACTTGTAGAAATTGAAGCGTATCAAAAGCTCTTGGATTGAAATTAACGAAAAATCTAGGCTACGTTTTATTTTCAAATTTCTATCAGAAGGAGCATATAAAAATGTAAACATAATTTGCATCTCTTTGTTGTTGAGAATATAAACTTACTTTGCATTTCCTATGTTATTGTGTAAAATGAAAGAAATACAAAAATTTTTTGAAGAAAATTGGTAACAATAAATCAGTAGAAACTTGCTAACCAGAAAAAAGGTTGGTTGGTTGGTTGGTTGATTAGAATTTTTGGCGTCGACTACTAAGGTCATTTTGCGCATTTTACACAAATCTGTACGCAGCCCGGGACAAACACAAACATCCATGCCCATGGCGGAATTCGAACCCACGACCAGGTGGACTCGAGAACTGGAAAGCCTACGCCCCCAGAAGAAAGGGAGAACGAACTTTTGCTTCTCCACAACAGAGTTTATTCCATCATATATGTACATTTCAGTTTCAAAGCACTATCATTGGACAACTGACAAACGATTGAATCTCGCTTCATCTACTTCTGCATATAGTCACCCTCGCTGGCATGCTATAAAGCAAGATAGTCCGAATAATCGTATTGTACAGGAATAGCTTGGTTTCGATGCCAAGGACACTGTTGCGGCCTATAAGAGCATTCAAAATGAACTTGGCCTCTTTTACATTATTCAGTGCATACGTCACATGATTGTTTCCAGCAGAGTTTTGAGTCTGCAATCACAATAAGAGTTCAGGTCAAAAGAGTTCAGGTGCTTACAATAACGTTATACGTGCTGCAATCGGCCTATCTAAATATACTTCCATTTCTGATGTGTTTACTAAATTTCAGATCTTTATCCTACAAGGCATTATTATATATGCGAAGCTTAAAGAAGTTTACCTTGCTTTAACTAAGACCGAACATCCTTTACATTTTATTAAATCCTGGCTTCTAGATTCTCTTAAAGCCAGAAACACACAAAAATATAAGATTTTACCAAACCAACCCATATCTAATTACCTTTCTATGTTTTTTCCATATAACGCGTTCTCTCTGTGGAATACATTATCATTTGACTTGCGTAACGCGATTTTAAATTGTAGGTTACAACATTCCTCTCTGTCATAATATCTTAATCCAAGTTATATTTGCTGGCTTCAATTCTACTTAGTTGATTGGGGTGTTTTTTATCTTTTATATCTGGTTTCGGATGGGATGCACACTTATTAAATAAATAAATAAATAAATAAATAAATAAATAAATAACGTATTTGTAGTTATCGACCCAGCCTAGCTTCTTGTCGCATAAAGCGAGCGAGTTCGGGGACACTTATTCTTCTTATTTAAGTACATAGTTTTGCACTTATCGACGTTCAATTTTAATTTAACCTCATGGCCCGTAGAGCAATGGAGATCCCCCTGGAGGAAGACACAATACAAGAAGAAATCAAGACATAAAAAGAACCAGTGTAAACTAAAATGATCGACCGGATTGTGGAAACTATCATGGAGAAAAGAAATAGAAGAAGGCACCCCGTTAGAAAAAGAAACTATAAAAAATTATAAAAAATTCTTCTTCTGCCTTCTCTTTAATAGGATCCTAATTAGACATTTAGACAAGATCTGAAATAAATTTGGTCTAAGGGTCTCCTACAAAAGTTAAGTTGCTACAAAATTATTAGGAAACACAAAAGACCAAATCCCAAAACAAATAAGATCTAGTATTTACGAATTAACTTGCAATTTTTGTGACACGAAATATATCGTGCAAAATTGTCGCGGTGTTAGTAACAGAATAAAAGAAGATAAGATCTACAAGCCAGAAAAACCGGAATTCACGCACCATGTTCTTACTATTGGCCATAAAACTTCGAAAGAAAATAAAAAAATTTACCATTCTGTGATGACTTCAGAAAGCTTTACTTGACCCTAGAAATTTCAAAAAGACTTCCTCGACAAATCAATGACAGATTGAATTATCAGATTGGGAAACTGTAATTAAGTTTAATAAATATTTTTACAAGTATTTTAGAATTTTTTCTTCTGTTAACGTTTAAATTTATTCTCTGCGTCAGTTTTGGTTCTTTCCTTTGTAACCAATCGGACGAGACAATTTTTCTTTCTCTCTGATTGGATATCCTTTTTGTATAAATTATATCTGTTGCCTATGAATAATGACTCATACTGAATTATGGTTGCTTTGCAATTGAAATGTTATTAAACGTATAATGGAATAAACTTCAATGTGAAAAAGTGGAAATTCGCTCTACTTTCCTTCTGACGATAATGCTCATTTCTATCTGGAATTTTTTTGCACAATGAAAAACATTATCGTCTTCCGTATATGGAAGCTAGATTTCTACGTAATTGAAAATCGAAAAAATAGCTTCTTGAACTTTGTAAATTGCTCAATTACTTAGCAGCTGTGTCATTTTGCGTCAAGTAATCTGATCTGTCACTGAAGTGTCCTCTCAGAGAATGAATAGGTTTTGGTGTCGAATGATACAAATCAGATATAGGGGTCAAAAAAGAGAACAGCCCTGCAGTGACAGAGTTCTCATTTTGCATAATGATATTTACGAAGATATTTGGAATTAAAATAGATATAGGTAAGTTTTCATTTTTATTAATATTTGCTCCTGTTTCTATTCTACAATTTAAAGCAAGGTTTCTTTTGGTTTCCCAAATTTTAATTTTGAACCAGAAAATACAGAAATTTTTTTAGTATTTTACGTTCACGAATGGATTTTTGGGCCGCCGCAACCCTTTCAGTATCCAGATCTGGATGATTTTTAAGAAATATCGTATTCGACGGACAGAACAGAAGACATTCGCATAAAACAGATATTTACTACTATTAAATTAAACTGAATTAAACTCATCATTGCTCATTTATAATTATTTTAATCTCGTTCGAAACAGGTAAATTCGGATTTATGTTGTGCAATAATAAAACTCTTCATTAAAAATATTACATACCTCTATAGCGTCTGCATAAAAGAGGTCATTCCTTCGAGCAGGTTTATCCTGCCAGGTGGGATGGTCGGCGGCGGTAAGGCTCAGTTCCCACGTGAATAACCGCTATTCTAAGTGTAATGGTTAATTCCATTTTCTATTCCTCATGCATATTCAGTTCATATTCAGTTACTGTATTTTCACCTTATTCAGAATATAGAGATTAAATTCATATTCTAGTGACCATTTTATTAGGTTAGAAAGGCTGGTAGCGATCGTGTATTTGGTAGATTACGCTATACTTTGAGGTAGACTGTCACCGTAAATGTTGTCCGACTTACGTAAAATTGGAGTTTGGTTTGTAATGATTTTAGGAACATACACTTATGCGGGCTGGATTCGCGCAATGGGTGCGGAGTCATGGAAGTCTACCGGGACCATACGGTATATTGCTCTGTTAATGGGCATTTTTCCATTGCGTGTTCTGATAAAAGGCAAAAAAAATTCTCAAATTTTAAGAAACGCATCCCATTTCCAACTGCTGTGTGAAGTAATGTACTGACTTTCTAAGAAAAGAAAAAAATTTCTTTTCCATCAGGATATGGATTTTGCAAATCGAAATAAAGAAGACAGTTTCCTTGAAGTCGGTGTGCTTCAACTACATTCCCATGCCTTCCTTGAAGGGGATTATTGTTGAACAGCAACAGATCACGCTCTAATCCTTTGATGGTTATCGTGAGAGAACACGCAGCACATAGAAAGAAATCAGCTCAATCCATTTCTGTACACAAATCCTTGCTTCATCCATCCTTATCCATCTCTTCGTACACGATCTCTTAATATACAGTACAACGTTTCAAATTGTGAATGTATATATTGGTCACTAAAATTTCCTATGACATAATAATTTGTAAAACATCCTCCATACATGCGGTGCAGATATTTAAGTATAGTCTTACAGATCCTTGGTGTTAACCTATTCAAGATTTTACTAGGAGTTCTACAAATTTCTTTTTCTTTTATGATATTCTATGATCCATCACGCTCGATTGGCGAAATGTTTGGGCATCTTATTGGCCAGAGGAGAGCTTGAACATTCTGAAGTCATTCTCGAAAAATGCCTGCCGTATTGTGCCGGGCATAATCCCGTTGGTAAATGGTACCAGGCATATGTAATAGAATTGTTGACATCTATCTTTGTTTGTGCGGCAACTAGGAGGGATTTGCCCCTGATCATTATACATTAGGATTATTTGCTCCTGCATTATATTCTGCTTGGAAGTGAGAGCTAGTCTCATCCAGATTAATATTGAAGCGGGGTTCCATCACTGAACACAATGCAATTCCATTCTGAGACCGTCCATGACGCTTGAGAACAGCAATAATCTAGATGAAGCTATCGATGTCAAATTTCTAATAGCAGTCGTCTTAATGGGCAATGTAAATGTATTCTTGTTTCTCAGGCATCTACAAGAATACCGGATGCTACAGATGGAATAGATGTTACTGCACGTTATTTTGTAAACAATGACCTTGTCAAAGCAGTTCTTGGTTGTCACACAATCTGCCGATCTTGTCTCACAGTTGTACTCCTTGGTTTTCCGGATTCTTCGCGGCGTTGATGCGTTACTAGGCAACCACTGCTCAAACACTTTGCCACAACCGTATCCAAATAGTCCAGATGTCGGTTGATATGTCATCTTGCCTCTCGCATTCCGATGATGCGGCCTCCCTCAAAGTTTTCCAATTCGTGCGGGGTCTCCGAATGCGTCGTAAAGGCATTACTAGTAGTAAAGTCGGTTGGATGTAAAGGCACAATGACCAGAATGATTACTTTAAGAGATGCGCAGTTGAAATGCGTATTGTGACGCCGTAAATTTTCACTGGCCACAGAAAATTTATATTTTGCATGCCTTTTACAGACTGCGTGTTTTTATCAGAAATAAATTTTTTGTAGATTCTTTTAAAATTCTAAAATGCTCTAATATATGATAGTGATTGAGATTGTAACGAACTTGGTGTCCAATCAGTGGACCAGAGGTTTCAAGAAGCTTTTAATACATTGGGGAACATGATGGCCGCGGAAGAGTGAACATATATCTATTCTTGTTAAATCAGCTCATATTTGTTCACCTTTATATTACTCTTTCTGGATTATTTGCTCAATGAAATTGTGTCTCTCTGAAATTTCACAATTTTTGCCGTTAATTGCCGTTTCCTTGTCTTTTCAGTTTCCTTATCTTTCATATGACGTCATATCATTTACGTACTCAAATTACTTGATGTCAGAAGCCTGACTCTGTTTGGGGAGGAGGGCATAAATGTGCAGATTTTAGGAAGGGGGCGTAGCCAAGGTTCAGATTAGGGGGGGGGGGCATAAAATCTAGCCTGAACCTTGACCGATTTAGGGGGTGAATTCAAATACATATGTACTAGCTCCAACTTTTCAGAATTAAGTCATATCAATACTATAAAATTTCTCCCGTGTACTTATTCCTACCAATAATCAAGTATTTTGTATATATAAATTTGCTTGATTTAGAGTGGGGCAGCTAACCCATGGATGAGTTCAAAAATCTAGACTACCAGGGGATGATGCAATTTCATTGAGCTGCAGTATAAATCAAGTATAATTTTTTTCTTCATATCTTTTTCATAATAAAAAGGATGATTGAACCAAGATGAAAGAAAATTAACCTGTTTAACACAATTACACAAAGAAGAGTGAGGGTTTTTAAATGTTGTTTTTTTTTTCATCCCCCTCCCCCCAGCTTATTTTACATATTGGACTGTTCAGAAAGTGACCAACCAAGGTTTGATTGCCTGTGGGTCATTGGCCTATCGTTATTTTGCCGCCCCGATGGTCGTGCTAGTTGTGGTTTTCTTGAATTGCTAGAGTGCACAGCATCGATCCAATATCGCCTCTAAGCCCGAGACAATATTACTCAAAACCTTATTAACGCCCCGCGAAAATGAATAGGCATCTGCTATAGCCTTGCTCCTTCAAGGTGTTATGCGTTCTTTTGTTAAAGGCAGTGTTTCTATCAGCTCTGGCAGAGGGGAGGAGGAACAGGACCTTCCCTTCCAGGCGTAGAAGGATGTAGAAGGGCGTTTTGAGAGAAACGAGGGCACTCAGCTGCTGCTTTGCATGAAATTTCCCTGCTGGTAAAAGCAAGGGGCGAAGCCAGTCCTCTTGCTATATGCAAGCTCGCAGGAAATGGATGGAGAAATTGTAAAGATATCATTTGTAGTCCGGGGTGAGAAAAGTTTGCCGAATAAACTCGGTCGTTATCAGTAGCGCTCAAGCGCGCTGGGCTTTACATACATTACTCGGTACGTGGAAATTCCTCATTTGATGGAGATGGGAAAGGCACGCTCAAAAAAAAGAAGAGGAAGAAGAAAAAAAGATCCGTTCATTACTCAAAGAGAAAGGGTGCGAAAGGGAAGTGCAGGAGAGAGTGGGTTCGAAATAAACGAAGTTTTATCTGTCATTTATATAAAGTACGGTGAGTATCTGAAGAAACGTAATTCGATTCTCTAATGGAAAAATCGATTGCGGGGAATGTTACGATTGAAGATACTAGTCTATACTTTTTATTATTATTTCCTGGAGAATTCCGCCGTTTTCAATGTTAATTCAAGTTAAAAACAAAGTACTTTCTCGTGCCAATTGGTTTTAAGCGAATGAAATCTAAATGATAATTTCAAAAGATTTAAGGCGTATCCAAATCTTGCAACTCTTCAATATGTTATAAATTAATTTTTTATCGTATTTTCAACATTTTTTTTTCAACGTGATGCTTAAATACACTACATGATCAAAGGAGTTGGGACACCCCTGTGAACACCTACCGTAAATGTGGGACTGGACTGGGCCCGCTCATCAAGGTGGACGGAAACCTCAATGCTGATGGCTACAGGACCATTCTGGATAACGGGGCACTTCCAGCGCTGTGGGAACACTTCGGTGATGGGCCGTTCCTCTTCCAGCACGACAATGCGCCTTGCCACAAAGCAAGAACCATATCCGACTGGTTTGACGAGATGCGGGTTGAAGAACTGGATTAGCCCGCCCAGAGTCCTGATCTCAACCCCATCGAACATCTTTGGGACGAATTGGAACGACGTGTGAGATCCAGGATGGTTCGCCCTACATCTGTCCAGGAACTGACCACGACACTCCTCGAGGAATGGAGGTCAATACCGGTGGACACATACCGTAAACTTGTGGACAGTATGCCATGTAGGGTGGAGGCAATGATAGCAGCTTGGGGTGGTCCTACACACTACTGATTGAAGCTTTTTGCGGCTTTACGGTAGAGCAACAGGTGTCCTAACTCTTTTGATCATATAGTGTATATTGCTAATTAATGCAGATGTGCATAAAGTCTCTAATGCAATTTCATGAAAATTATACAAAATTGGATTTTTTAAAATTCGAATGAGCAACTTAAGTTTTATGTTTTGGTGTAGCTGCACCCATCAATGTCGTCTCACTTGGATAAGAAAACCACTTTGCAAGAGAAAACGCGAACTGTGTATTAGCCAATTGAACCAAAATCAGTATCAAAAAGAATATCTTATAGAGGCTACTAACAGGGCCGCCGCCAGGGGGGGACAAACGGGACCCTAGTCCGGGGCCCCAACGGAAGGGGGGGGCCTCGTCAGCTACGCTTGGGAAAAGGCATCAGGCACGAGGCAGAGTCCAGAGGGGCCCACACGTACCCAGTTGTCAGGGGCCCAAACATTTCTGGCGGCTGGCCTGCTACTAACGTGGTTGACTAACGGACATGAGGACGTCCAAGCACAAACGAAACGCGTGGCAGTATAAAGTGTAACTAGTACAAACTGTACAACTGGACCAGAAGCATGAAGCGTTTAAACGTTGCAGTAGAGATTTTGTGCCGTATAGACGAAAAGGAAGGTTCTTTAGGCGAACGAGACCTTCTTCCATGTTTAAGAGAAGATCAACGTGCATAATTTGCGCATTTGGGGGACGAAAAACCCTCATGTAGTTTCAGAAATTCAGAGAGACACTTCATCGAATGTAGTGAGATGTGTTCTTTGCAGTATTAATTTATCTCGACATGTTACAGCAAGACGTATTCCGACACTTTTAAAAATCAGCAGAGGACGTTATCCTTTAACAGGACAGCGTAATTTCGTATTGATTCTAGTTGTTCGTGAAGCTTTTCGGTACGCAGGTACTTTTTATTTTCTAGTTGGTGGAGGTTTTCAAGATCATTTGAAGGTCAACCTCATTTTTTTAAATGAATAGCTATTTTTGTTTTACAGGCATTTAGTTCTACGTTAATAAACAGCAACTTTTTTTGTCTGAAACCTTTTTTTTCCCAACCCGAACTTTCGAAGATACTTAGCAAAATATATGAGAGAGTCACGAAGTGTCTGCAAGTGGAAGGACATCAATTTGAACATTTAATAGGAAATTAACTTTTTAATTTACAAATTTATTCTTGAATGGCATAAGTAACTCAAACAAACAAATTATGTAGACAAAACGATGTTGATGAAAAAAAACTCCTCTTTAGATCATCTTTACTTACTTTCAAGACGGTGTTATTTGAAATTTGTTGTTAGTTGGTTTATTAAAAACAAATTATTTAGGGAAAAAAAGGTTTTATTAGTTGACTTTCAATAAAATGTTTTTACATCAAACATGTGTTTAAAAATTTATGTCAACCATATAATAACCTTCAAAGTTCACTAAATTTACTTACTTACTTACTTTTCAAACCCGCTTATCCGTTAGGGTCGCGGGGGCAGCAGCCCTATGGAGGATCTCCAGCGATCGCGATCTTCCGCCATCAGGCGCATGTCATCCCTGGTAATATCCAAGCGACTCGAACCCAGATTCTCCATGTAGTCTAGCCACCTGGTTCTAGGCCGACCCCTTGGTCTCTTACCCACCGGCTTGGAAAATAACAACTGCCTAGGAAGACTAGTTTGCGCCATCCGTATCACGTGGCCATACCAGCGCAACTGAGATCTCTCAATGCGGAGAAGTAGCGGCTCAACACCTAAAGATTCCCTTATTGTGCTGCTGTACACTCTATCTAGTAGGGTAACACCTGCCACACCTCTCAGGAATCTCATTTCGGCCGCTTGTACCCGCGATCGCACTCTTTCGGTCATTACCCAAGCCTCATGACCATAGGTGAGAATGGGGACAAAGATAGATTTGAAGACGGAGAGCTTGGCTTTGTTACCCAGCTCTCGTTTCGTTACCACGGATCGCCACAGTTCACGTCTGACACAGCTTGCTGCACCGATCCGAGCATCCAATTCTTTCTCCTGCCGTCCATCACTCGTGAATGCAATCCCGAGATACTTGAACTTCTCCACCTGTCTCAATGAGGCTCCCCTAACATGGAGAGCGCACTGAGCAGGCTGTCTTGAAAGAACCAGAGCTTCGGTTTTAGCCACACTGATCTTCATCCCAGCTTCTTCACATTTGGCTGCAAACCGGTCTAGTGCATGCTGAAGGTTCGTGCGAGAAGACCCAAGCAGGACAAGGTCGTCCGCAAAGAGCAACCTCTCCACCAGGCAGTCGCCCACACAAACACGCTCATCGCCTCGGCTGCCCCTGTCTATCCAGTCCATAAAGATAATGAACAAGATGGGCGACAGTACGCACCCTTGACGGAGTCCAACACCCACGGTGAACGGTCTTGACTTAATGCCATTTATCCGGACACACATCTCAGAGCTTTCGTACAGAGACATGATAGCAACCAGTAATTGCCCATCCACTCCATACTCTTGCAACACTTGCCAGAGCTTCTCCCGAGGAACCCTGTCATATGCTTTTTCGAGGTCCACAAAGCAAGCGTAGACCTCTTTTGCATACTCCCAGGATTTCTCAAAGATTTGCCTTAGAGCAAAGATGTGATCCGTCGTGCTTCGGCCAGGTCGGAAACCACACTGCTTCCCCGACAGTTTAGAGTCGACTATTTCCCGACTTCTCTTCTCCAGACACTTAGCGTACACTTTCCCAGGAATGCTGAGCAAAGAGATGCCTCGATAGTTGTTGCAATCTCTCTGATCTCCCTTTTTGAAGATAGGGATCACAATTCCTGTCTGCCATTGCTTTGGGGCCTGTCCAGATATCCAAGCAACCTGACACACCCGAGTCAGCCACAGGATACCATCCTGATTTAAGGCCTTTAACATCTCGGACCGGATTTCATCATCACCTGCAGCTTTGCCAGTCTTCAGGGACTTAATTGCCCATCTGACTTCTGTTTCAGTGATACTACCGTGACTATTCTCCGCTCCAAGGTGCACCTCCTATGCCTCAGTTGTTGTTGTCACCGGATTAAGAAGAGATGCAAAGTATTCCTTCCACCTATGCAATACGCTCTCCTCCGTTTTCAGAAGCCTCCCATCTGAACTCTTAATAGTTTGTGATGAAAGAGACTTCTTTCCACGGAGGCGGCGCACGGTCTGCCAGAACACCTTGTTTGCCGAACCATAGTCTGCCTCCAATTTCTCCCCGAACTTCTCCCAGGCCTTGGCTTTAGCTGTTGATACTGTCTTTGCTGCTGCTTTTCGCGCCTCAGTGTACCGCACTCGACTCGAAGTTGACTTATTTGCAAGCCATAGCAAATAAGCTTCCTTCTTTGCCTTGACAGCTTCTTGGACTTCACCGTTCCACCATGCAGTCCTTTTCTCACCGCCCTGCGCCACACTCAGCCGCTTACGACCACAGCACAAAGCAGCCGAAGTAATCACAGCAGTTTTAAACAACTGCCACTCCTCTTCAACAGTACCACGATCACTGGGTAGTTCTTTGAAACTTGAAGATATGCTATCTGCAAAGGTCTTCCTCACAGCTCTATCCTCCAGTGCCTCCCATTTGATGCGCCAAGTTTGTCTGAACCTAGTATTTCGCTTGGTTGGCATGGATTCAGAGAACCGCAAAGTGCAGACAACAAGGTGGTGATCAGTTGATAGTTCTGCCCCTCTTCTCACACGAGTATCCAACACTGATCGGAATAAGTCAGCTGAAACAATTACAAAATCAATCAGTGACTTCTGGTCCATTGCATCCCTGTACCAGGTATACTTATGGACATCCCTGTGCTGGAAGAAGGTGTTTGTGATGGAAAGTCCATTGTTGCAACAGAGATCCAACAAGCACCTCCCATTCGCATTTAAATCGGGGTCACCATTCCTCCCAATCACGCCCCTCCACGTTTGGTCATCAGCCCCTACGTGTGCATTGAAGTCGCCCATCAGGATGACAGAATCTGCACTCCCTCTCCTGCTAAGAGCAGCATCAACTTCATCTAGAAAAAGTGGGTACTCTGTGACTGCATTCGGAGCATATGCAACGAATAGAGAGAGAGACCGTTTCCCTATCTGAAGCCTCAGGAGACACAGTCTTCCACCTAAGGGGGTCCAATCTGCAACATAATCTGCCAGCCGGGGACTTGTGAGTATCCCCACTCCCGCCTGGGCAGTCATGTTAGGGTTGACACCAGAGTAGAAAAGCTTCCACCCTCCTTCTAAGTCCACAGTTCCAGAACCTGGACGTTTCGTAGAGGTAATACCTATGATATCCAGTCGATACCGTTTGGCTTCCTCCACTAACTCTGATTCCTTTCCTGTCATGGAGAATACGTTCCAAGTACCGATTGACAGCACCCGATCCCGTTGTCGCTTTACCAGTTTCTCCTCCTGGGTAAAGGCATGCGCTGCCCCCGACCGTTTCCCCAAGCGCATAGCGAGTGCACTGGTGGGGCTTCTCGGAGGCATTGCTCCGAGATAACAGCCAGGAGACTGTCGACTATTTTTCGAACGAGAGCCTCTGCCTAACTCCCGAACGCGGGTGACTTTAACCTGCGCCACACCCGATGCAGTATAAATTCTCTTATTTGTCAACATCATGATTAACAATCAAAAATTGTAGTTCATGATTAACTTAGAATAATTATTGTAGTTCCGAGAAAAATTTCATAACCCTCGCACATGTTTTATTAAATATCTTCGATAGTTTGGGTCGGATAAAATAAGAAAACGGTTTCAGACAAAAAAAAGTTGCTCTTCTGCAACGTAGAATTCAATGCCGGTAAAGCAAAATAAATTGTGATGGCGGAATGGTACATTCGCACAGGCCTATCACCAGGCTTCCGACATATCTTCATTTAAAAAAAAAGTAATTTCTCTAAAAAAA
>JAHWFO010057283.1:614215-710923 GCA_023313115.1 Rhysida immarginata | reverse complement strand
TCTAGACATCGCGATGCATCGTTCAGAACGCACGCCTACATTCTCGATACGCTCTATTTTTGTTTTGTAGTTAAAGTATATTTTTTTGGAGTTAAAGTGACAAGTTTGAGTTATGGATCCTTTGGAACAAGGTATGTACTTAATTTAAAAGAGAATCGACCTCACGGAAACCTCACGGAATTTAAAAGGTGTTTATATTATAGTGTCGAGGAAGATCGAGTAAAATTTTTTTTTATAGTATTCTATAGGATATTACCCTGCTATAACAGTAAAAACATTTTCCACATCTTTCCACGACTTTGAATTAAAGGACTTTAACCCTTTAAGGTCGGGAAAATTTTGATCAGAAAAAGGAATTTTTTTTGCGGTTTTGAAGGAAGTTTTCGCGGTTACGATGTAACGAAGACGTCTTAAATAGGCTTCTTCTCACATCAGATCCATTGATCAGCTGTGGAAGAAAAAGGAAACCCAGCTAAAGCCGGCCGTTTTTAAAAGAAACAATAGACCTTTTCAAGCCCGAACCAAATAACGATGATTCATTAATGGATGAAGATGAAGAAGAATAAATGTATATTTTTTTTAAATATGTACTTATTTTACTAAAATATACTTTTAATAAGCTTTTCCATGCATTTTCATTTATTTCCAATTTGAAAATTACTCAAAATATTTTTGTCCGATTTTGAAAGCAAAATGCTCATTAGTGCGTCGTCTTATTGTTTGAGGAGATGCAATCGTTCCTGTTGATTCCTCTCAATTTCTTGCAAGGATTTTTGAAGAAGCAAATCGATTTTGAAGACTAAATGCTATAACTGGCACCATAATATACTTTATCAGCACGGGATGTAGATAATTTTTTGGCGTTTCAAAATTTTCCCGACAGTGGACTTGTGCAAACCAAATTTTTGAGCAGTTTCACTATTTGTCGTTCCACACTCATGATAACAGAAAATTTGCGCTGTCTTTCGAGGTGTTACGTTATTTTTCTTCCCTACTTGAGGCAAACTAAAATGAAAGTAGTATTGACTAACATCCACTTCAAGAGTAAATAAGCACGTGCATTGAATGACTCATCATGTGAACGAAAAGAAGGAACACTTGGACAACAGTGTTTGAAATTGCTACTAACAATGAAACTTTAATGAAGATATGTTTAATTGCATTTCAGGGCTTATTATTGGTAGTAATGCGATTAAACGTATCTTCGGATGATGATGTAACAATGTATGACGTTTTCGCGCTCAGGCCTTATCTTTAGGAGGCGTTGGCTCAGGTATCTTTAGGAGGCGTTGGCAGTACTGTATATGCAGTCGCAATCTACTATGGACTTTACGAATTATAAACAGTAGGCGATGTTCCAATAGAGAATAATGTTCCATTTGGCCGTTATGCATTGTTCAAATACTAATATTTGTTTAGTGGGTACCGAAAACCCTGTACGGTTTAATTTGAATACAGTACACTATTATGCAAGGCGCGTCAGAAAAGATGGTGAATGCGACTGGTAATTGATAGGTATACAAATATGTGAACACTATGAACTTATCTTATATTTTTATGTTGCAGGTGTATAAAGCATTGTGCGTTTTACTTTCCACTGAAACCAGCATGCAGCAAAATATCAATATTAAAATATTTTTATTTTAGATAATCCTCGGCTAATTATTGATGAAGCGACGGTTAACGAACAAAATGCGCACCTTTAATCGCAGATTCTTGGAATGAATTCCACGTGGGGATGAGTGATGATTAACATACTTCTTTATATTATTGTATTTCTTCTTTTTTAAATTTATTTATTTTTTGGTCCGTGATGGATTGAAAATAAATGAACCAACATAATTAGAAAAACATCGACCTAGACCATTCTAATTTTTACCCGAGAGTATAATACGTTAAAATTTCTTCTATTTACTTTCATTTTGATCTGTGTAACATTTCCCTGATTAATGATGAACGAAGAGAATAAAAAATTCTTATTCTTTCCAAAATCCGTTCGTGTCTTGTTGATCGCTGGAGGAAGGTGAAACACTCAGTTTTGGCAACTCAGCCAGAGAGAAAGATAAATAATGACTATTCCAGATGTTCCTCCGTGCAGATTCCTTTGGGTTGTTGAGTTATTATTATCAGCAATGAACATAATCCCCTCTGTAACAACGCAGAAATCCCAAGATTTAAAATAAATCTGAGTAGAAAGCGAAACCAAGACAGCCACTCGCGCGTTCTGAATAGGAATAACATTTATTATTATCATATCCTCGAGACTATGGAAATGAGAGATCGCAAGAAATATGGCTATATAATAATGTTAGTTTTAGTAAATTTTTTTAAATAAAAATAGTTTATTATTGAAAAACTGGAATTAGAAGATAATTCACGAGAACGTGTTAGGTAATTTAATAGGAGGTAGGTAATTCTTTAACATGAGGAATAGGTCAAAAATTGAAGAGAGGATATTTACCGAGAAGATTAGCTATTTCAAATTTAATATAAGGATCAATGATGTATTCCATTTCAGTTATGCAACTCTGTATTTTAAAGTTCAGTGAATAACGTACAAGCACTGTTATACACAACTTTAAAGTAATCTACAAAATCCTTGTAGGTAATTGAATTAAAAAATATGCAAAAAAAAGCAGTTAAACAAAAGCATCAATAGTCAAGTGTGATGCAAAGAGTTAATAACAAAATCAGTGCCAATTATTAGTGTTCTTATGTAAATGTTCCTAATACTTTAATTTATAGGGTTAGATTTTTTTCTTCTCTATTTCAAACTATAATTCAATATAAAGCTGCTGTTCAAGGAATTTGTAAGAATTCTCGTTGTCCTTTCATTATTAAAAATTCTGTTATAATGACTATCTTTAAAATTATTCATCAACCGCAAAGGTGTTTCATGATTGAACTATTTATTGAATCTTAAGAAATAAGGTCATTAAGTGGATCAATAGTTGGACTCGCTGACCAGGATGAAATTGGACACGATTGCACTTTTCGACCTTATCGGTTGTTCTTACCTTTATTGATGTAGGAGACCATAACCGAAACTAGGAAACCTAAGGGAATACAAATGATGTGAAAAACCAATTTTATTAAAACGATGATACTTGTTCGGAGCTCTCCTGGGGTTTACTGCATTTTTCGGTGGTTTATTTATCAGCCACACTCGCCACTGTGTAAACTAAGAGTACAGTAAGATGGATGAATGTAGACCCGAACTTGGTGTTTTTCAACCTTTTCCCGGAGCGCCAAATCCTTTTGGGTACGCCAACTTTTTGATTAAATCAATGTTTCAGCCGTTTTCAGCCGCTGTATAAACGGGGCTGAAACCAGAATTGAATAGAGATGGGCCTTTAGCCTTTTGCAGCTTGCGTTGAAGATTCTCCTAACAAAAATTATCAGAATGTTACAGGTGATAATTGTTCTCGTTTATTATGCCCATTTTTCTGTTTTCCCTGATAGATAAGTCGATATCATAGCCACTATGAATCCTACTGTTTTGTTTTTTCATTTTATATTCAACAGAGCACTATTGCATTCCGTAGTTATTCTACAGTTATGGCCCATTTCTGTTTGTTCACACGATTGCTAGCCTTTAATCCCTATCAGCAACTTGTTTTGTGTCAGATCAAACCATTAATTTTTATTTTTAAACCATTCTCGATATAATTTTCCAACTGTTAAAGCACCCAATATAACAACCATTTTGGAGCCCTTATTATCGATTCACGTAGCATGAAAACCTTATAATCGGTTCAAATTACAGTATCATTCGTTTTCTACCATATTCTGAACTCTCCATACATGTAGGATTCTCTTAAATCACTTTCAATCAAACATATCTACGATAAGTTTGTCCAAAGAGTCTACGTAGCATATGTTGTTCAACCACTTTCTATGGAATACTTATTTGGGTTGGCAGAAATTGATGGGTTTTTAGTCTTTAGGAAATACAGAGTGTCCGGGGAGGAAAGGTCAATATTTCGTGTGGTATTAGAATGAGTTCTTGTAAATCAAAAAGTTTATATAAACATGTAGTCTTTTATTAATGCTTTCTGAGATATAGCTATTTGAAAGCTTCTAATATGGTTTTTATTTTACCTCATTAACATTCTAATAACTTTATCATAACAAATTTTTGAATATACCGCCACGTACTTCGATGTATTTTTCTTGTGAGAACGTGACGACAGTGGCATCAGCACTTAGAACATCCCAAATCCTGATTGAAACTGTATAATCGCTTTCAAGAGACTAGCACATCTGCCACAACAGCAAGAGATGATCGCTACTTGATGTTATTGGCAAGAAGGACCCGTGAAACAATGCGATAGTGCTGCGGGGACGTTTCTTGCTGCAACTGAACGACGGATATGCATCCAGACCAATGTGTTGAAGTGTATGTCCGGTGACCAATGGTATGCATTTAGTTATTGCTGAATATTGTAGAAGCCGTAGAAAGTGGATGGATGAGCAACGTCTTCATCCTGATAATCATCCTGAACAAGGAAAACGGGAGAATCCAGGTTTCGTGCGAAAAGGAACTCCTTCGGTGGTGATGGAATCATAGTGTGGACTGGCATCAGAATTGGTAGTCGTACCGACCTCCAGGTCATCAGAAACTGATCGCTGACTGTTATCAGATATCGAAATGAGATCCTGCATAATTCAAGGCATCTCGTCAACAACATGCTTCAGGAGGCATGATTCGAACACATACCCCCTTAATGTTCTTCTGAATCCCATTGAACATGCTTGGAGACGCCTGGCCAACCGTCTAATGCTTCCCACAACACTTCTTGAACTGGAAGTTACCCTGGATCAAGAGCGGAATTGCTGGACAATCTAATCATGTCCATACAACCTGTCGCTGTCAGTGTGATTTGGCAGTCTAGTGTGACCAAACACAGTATTGAACCGTCAATTTTGACGTGACCTATCATATATCACTTGATACTCAATCACGACAATTGAGTTTATATCTCATTTGCATAATCGGATAACTTTCTTAGCTTTTCTGATGTCCTAATAAAGCATGGTTCTTTCGCTTCAAATTCACTTTGAAATATCCATAATTTTGTGAGTAGTATATTTCCTATAAATTATTCAGTATTTAACCATTAGCTGTGTCTCAGAAACCACTATATCAAAATGACTAACAATAATTCCTTCTAAACCCACACGAAATATTGAGCTTACCTCCAGGGACACTCTTAATGTGATACGATATAACGCTTTGGGTTTCATCTGTGGAAGAATTTTTTCACTTTAGTTGTTCTCTAAAACTGATTTGCTCTTTCTCGTTAGGCGTTATTGCAAAAGTTTCAAAGAAATGAAAGTTGTCTTTTTTTAATTATATTTTCATCGGTTGCTTTGCTTGAGTTTCTTGTTAATTAAATAGTCCAAGGCTCCAGAGGTACAGATCTAATCGTTTCGATTTATCGCTTTAAAGTCTTTAATTTTAACGATTTTTTCCACCTTCTTTCAAATCCAGCGAGATTTCTTGTTCTTTCCCTCTTTTGCCTCATGCATTCTCCTTTCAATCGTTAAAACCTGAAGCGTTTTCCAAAGGGATTATAAAAAAAGGAAAAAGGGGGAACGGGGAAGGAGAAAGGGATAGAAAAGCTGAAGGAAGGAAGGAAACAAAAAATGTGAGAAAAAAAAATAACAGACGGAAAATTAAAAAAAAAATTCTCGCTCTCCTTTCCTTTCCCTCCTTCCTCTTTTTATAAAATTCAGATCTGGCCATGCTCCAAAGTTCGCCAAAGACTGATGAGGTATTCTAATTACAGATATTATCTTGCGTAGGAGAAGCGAGAAAAGATTCCAGGGCCGTCTTTTCATTCACGTCGACTCACTCGTCTGGAAAACGTTAAAACGTTCTAAAAGAGAGGATCAGGGCTCCGGGATTCCTCCCCGACGATTGCCGATTTCAGAGGAGGAAGAAGGGGAATAAAAATACCCGTTTAGAAAGGGAATACCCGTGAGTGAGTGTGTGTGTGTGTGTGTGTGTGTGTGTGTGTGTGTGTGTGTTTCTCTAAGGAGGAAGAAGGATCGATCTCCAGCGAATAAGAGTTCGAAAACGGGAAAGACGACGGAGCCCACCCATCCACCACTCCGGGAAGCCCGCTCTCATTTGGACGACGGACGGAGATTGTAGGAAAAAGGAGCCGAATCGTCGTCGTCGCCGCTCTTCTTTTTTTCCTACTTTTTACCTATCCTGAGCGGGAATTTTTGTGTTTTTTTGATTAAATGGAAGAGGTTATTTTTTGCAAACGACGACGAGGAAGAAAGGGAACAAGATGACGAGGAAGAGGAAGAAGACGCCAACCTCTCCAGTAAAGGACGTCCGCAGGGAAATGGCTTAGAAGATATTGAGAAGTATTACCAATGAAAATTGATATCGAGCAAAGAAAGTGGATGCTGAATTGTGCAACGATTTCTTGTATTTTCTTTTTTTCTTTCTTCTCATTTCAAAATATTCTATATTGGAATTCGAAAGACCTTCACTTTGTCTTACTTTAGAAAATTGACGTGCATATATCTTACCATATATATTTTTTCTAATTTTATCTATACTTTAGGATCATCATGATGATATTATTGAAGGAAATACATGGTGATCCAAAAGTCAGGAAAAACTTTAAAACTAAATAATTCCCACACGAATGCAGATAAAAAGATTCTCTTGGCACAGGAATGATTGAAATGAAGTCAAATTTTTTTCCTGGAAAAAAAATTAATAATATATTAGAATTGTTCGGTTTTTGACCAACAGATGGCGTTGTCGGGTTACAGACATCAATTTTTGCACATTTTCAGACGGTATGAAAAGAGCAGCAGTCGCTGCATACGCTATTTTGACGGACAGCACATTGAACATTTGTAAGCCGATAATTAATCTGGCATCTTACGTCTGAAAATGTGCATAAACTGATGTTTATAACCTGACAACGCCATCTGTTGGTCAAAAACCGAACAATTCTAGCATTAATTTTATTTTCCTGAAAATAAAAACGATTTCTTTTCAATCATATATGTCTAAACAGAATCTTTTTTATATGTATTCGTGTGCGAATTATTGAGTTTTAAAGTTTTCCTGACTTTTGGATCACCCTCTAAGTTCCTTTTAACTTCATTTCGGAACGTATCATTATGACGTAATTAAGACATACACTAAGGGTCATAACATCAGCTACTGAATTAGAAACCTTTTATTAATATCTTTTTAAGCCTTTTAGCTCGAATTAAGCATTGCACTATTGAATATGGATTACACGAGATTTTAAAATGGGTCTACATCTACAGAATACCAAACATTTAGGAGATTTGATTTCGAAATCGCTTAGATTCAATGTAATAGTTGATGCCTCTGAATTCCGTTTTTCATCGTATCTTGTATATTCTTTTTAGGAATTAAATCCGGAGCACGAATAAAGATCCTGGAAGCCTCTGTGATGCCCCTGGAACTTCTTCTTAACAATATTTTCATAATTAGAAGCGCAATTTCCATTTACGAAATATCCATATCCGAAATATAACATTGCAGGTATGGGCGGAGTTTAACCAAACTTCACGAGCTGTTTACTCCTTTAAGGAATGCAATTTCGACAAAACGTATGAGGAAACTTGTGTTTATTTTAAGGTAACATCGCTAGGTATCTCACGACATCCTTTTCAAAAGCACCCTGTATAACATTTAGGTAAACTTTTCAATTCAGATGATGTTAGCAGTATCAATGGATCTATTTCTTAATACCAGCGAAACGTACCATAGACAAGAAATCGCGCCTACAGTCATTTCGAAGGTATGAACAAGGGAAGCTGTGTCCATTATTAATAGATCCATGAGGCCCCTACCACACATCTGCCCATCATGAGGCCCCCTACCACACATCTGCCTATCATGAGGCCCCCTACCACACATCTGCCTATCATGAGGCCCCTACCACACATCTGCCTATCATTTCAAAACAGGTTTTCAATGTCTATTGTTTGATAAAGTTGTTCCTTACACCACTGAAGAGGAGTTTTCCTATTCAGTCTCAAAATAAGTGGATTTCCTTGCTACCAAACGACTATTTATACAAGTTCTTTGCAATTCCTTGCGCATAGTTCTGTTTGATATAGTGCAGAATGATAAGCATTGAATGACTATCAGTTGTTGAACATCACAAGCTCTGCTTCTCTTCATAAGCTTTTTCGAATTACCTGGTCCCTGTCTTTGGACGGCAATTACTTCTCTTAGATCGGCAACACGAATTATTTTACCATGCATAGGACACTTTTCTCATCTTTGATATCAGGTAATTTACACTGATACGCTATGGGTATTAATTTGCATCAGGTTCCTAATTTAGTAGCTGAAATGCATGGAATCTTCTAAAGGCCAGTGGATCTGTAAGGCCGTGTATACAACAAATTTTGATGGAATACTATTTTGGTCCGGATGTTCAAAGTTGGCAGATTGATAGTTTGAATCATTCGTTACAGACAGCATTGAATTTATCAAGTGCCGCCTTAGCGGAAGGAGCGATAACCATTGAGTAAAGATGACGCGTTTGCTACAGTGAGTCAGCGATAAAATTTCTATCTCCTTATTTGTTCATTTACTTCCAAGATGTCGACCAAGGAGGATTTTATTGACTGTAACATGGTTATTAAAAGTTCTTCCATGACTATAGATTTCCTCTCCTCCTTGGTCGGCATCTTGGTAGTTAGAGAACAAGGTAATAAGGAGATTTAAAGAAGTCATTGGAGTACTCTGCATTCTTAATTTGCATAACGGAATGACATTTAAATTGCATAAATTTCTTACGTGTCTTATTTTCTATATTTAGGTAAGTCAGAAATTTGATTTATTACATTTTCATAAAGTGCCGGTAATACGAATTTTCACAAGAAATCTGACAGACTTACCTTACGTAGCTACCTTTAAGACGCATTTTCTCTGCTCTCTTCAGACTATTTCGCTAAAAGAATTTCTGAAAATATCAAATGACAATTGGAGACATATCGAAGAGCCTCGTTGTAATATGTCATTAATTTCTACCATTATTGTAATAAAAAGTGCATTCGGTAGTAGGAAATTTTCTGTGTAAATTTAATGCGAATTAAGAACAGCGCAAGTTTGGTTTTGATTCGAACAAATTTTAAATGGTTTTTTTTTTTTAATAAAATTGGCATAATGTGAGATCTTTAAACGAAGATGCTTCGGATAGACTTTTACAAAAATGTATAGCTTAGAAGTTAGTGAATTATCAAAAGGCTATTAATAAAATATTCCGACTTTCATGTAATTCATGTTAATATATTCTATCCTGTTAATAATCAAGATGATGAACTCGAATCTATCCCGAACTTAAATTAAGGGAATCTTTCTCAGAATGACGAATGTAATCATACTGATTTGCATCAAAGATTGCAGCTTATTTCGGCATCTAACTAAATAAACGAATAGGGATTTGCTAGAAGCCAATTCCTGGCGGCATTTCAGTAATCTTTATTACTGCATTCAAAGATAATTAAAGTTTGGAAAGGCAATGAAATAACAAATACATGAGGGTAAATTTCCTCATGGTGGCATTTTAAAACAACCTTCCATTTTATTTTTTTTTCTGACTATGCTTTCCATTCTTTCTTCACCGTCTGACACCCAAGAGCATTCTAATCTTATTGGCGGTAGTGGTGGTGCCTCCATATTTTCGTTTACTTAATAACGCATCATCGCGGGTCCATGAGCAGCGGACATAAATCTGCAATTCTACTTTCCTCCTCTCCTGTTTTTTCTTTACCCACATATCACTTCTTTTGCACTAGAAGTAAATCACCAGCGCCATAAAAAGGAACCGAGCGAGTAACGCAGTTTAAAGAGAGAATCGTCTCTAGCGACACGAACGCCACCTGAAAACGAGACTAACTACATTCATAGAGGATTTCATCGTCGCCAAGAAATGAAAATGTTTGTACGGAGGGGGGAAAAAAACAAAAGGCAACAACATTGACATCCTTATTGTTTGTATTTTTAATTACCTCACAAAGAACTTTAGAGAGTTTCTTAAAACACGTTAGAATAATTGTCTGACGTTTTTTTCCCCCATGTTATTTTTTATTATTATTAAAGATGAAAGGAAGGTAAATGTGGATTTGACAGGGGAGGTAATGAGAAATCATGAAAATATTAAGAACACAGAGTACAGAAAGAAAAGGGAAAACATCGTTAATTAGAAATATGTTAATGACCTGCTAAGAATAAAATTTCGAGGAAAAAAAATGGGAATTTTATGCTCTTTATATTAATTAAAACCACGGAGATATTTTTTACAGATAAGACTTTATTATAACGGGCGTCTATAAAGATAGGGAAGACCTTAACACATAAGTAATTGGACGTTGGCCGGTAACCCTTTGGCCGCCATGAAAGCGAAATGGCGTACAACCTCAGTTGACATTTTCTGCATTTGCTACTTAACCCTTTCCTCGTGAAGCCAGCGACCTAACCATTAAAGAAAGGTCAAAGTTGTTATTCAGGGTTCATCCTTATATAATTGCCGCCCATTTTTCAGTCATATTTCTGGAAAACGAAGTTTGAGGCAGGGACGGATGATGTCTACTTAAATATAATTTTCGAGGCTACTCTTTCCACCCCGTTAGCACTTGCAAGATTTATCACCAGACGATAAACAGAGAAATAAATCACTTTCCAACACTGTTTAAATAGAGCTGCTCACTCTTTTTATTTTTTTGTAATAAGAATAAATACCACTTAAAGTAAACATTGTATTCATTATTAACAATAGAGCAATGACGGCGCAGTTTCTCCTTAAGTAATCTAATCAGAACCCGGAATAATGTGGGGAAAAAATTATAAAGATTTCATTTGTAATGGATTGCTTGATTCATATAGTCCATTAAATCGCTCCTCGATTGCCCTTTGGATGACAAACACATGAGAATTTAACAATGCCGATGTTGAAGATCGATGGGCGCAGTTCATTTGCAATGGTAATAAAAGGGAATTATAGTGTTAAGTTAAGAGATTAGATAGAGAAGTGAAATATTGAACAGTTGGCGAAATTAGAGGAAAACAAACAGAAAGAAAATTTGTTTCAACAAAACTATAATCAATATTAATTTTATACAGTTACTTTAATTTTATGCAAATTTTAATCATAATCTCATCTATCGCTAAACTATTTTTTTCAAACGTAAGTAATAAGTCAAATTTTACGATGATTTATTGGACTGGAAAAAACAGCTAAACAGAAGTGCTAGTTCCGCTTAGGATTCTTTATGCCGTTAGTAATTTTGTCTTAAGATATTTACGTTTATGTATTTAGTGTTTTAAATATACAAGATGGATACAAAAACGAGCCCACCGACCCCCCCCCCCCCCTTTTATTTTCGTAACCGAAGCAGATATGCCAGTTTTGAGGAATCCAATGAATAGGAAGTTTGTGGGTGACCTATCCCGTGGTGTACTTTTCATCATCCCAAATATGCAAATTAGGACACATTCAAATCCTATCTTAAACACCATAACAGATGAACGAAAAATTCCAATTGAAGACTTGTTCAGCATGGAATTCTGAACAAAACAAAACAAAATTTCCGAAATCTGATGAACAGATAACCAACAATCATATGTTGAATTTATTAGTTACCTCTCTATGCACTTCACAAAGAATGTTCAACGTGCAAATCAAGAAATTACCAAAAATTACCATAATAACATTCACTTTCATGAGGAAAAGCAAATAATTCACTTTCCATAATATCATAGTTTGCACTGTCAAGATAAGCATTTACTTAATTTGTAATTTTATTTCTTTATTCTGAATGGATATCGTCTTTAAATCAGATCATACTTGATAGTTTAAATAAAAAATATGAATTTTTTAAAATAATATAAACAAAAAATAACTGTTATCTCTATATCGTTATTAATAAACACTTTTTATATGAAATTCGAAAAAAGAGCTCATTTAAAAAAAAATTAAAAATTTGAAAAACTTAAGGAAAAAAAACAAACTTCCCAACGTCTTCCATCCTTGCTCCGTCGTCGTCGTCATCATAAAGCCATAAAGTCTGGTTATATGCAAGAATTTTTTCCTTCAAGCAAATTGTTTCTAAAACATTCTCCCGTTCGTCGATTAAAAAAATCCCAGTGAATTTTATTTATTAGTCAATGAATCGGTTTTGAGAGTCTTTTGTCGTGGGTTGGAAGCACCACTTGCAAGGAAACTTGACAACTACCTTCTGATAAGATGCATTGTTCAGGTTTTGGGCATTTTTTATAGGAAGGGAACTAATTGCTTCATCGTGCGTTTTAATGTCTTTTTAATGGGACATCTGGAATTAGTTTCTTTGTCACTGGCCCTGTTTTGCAGTTGCCAGGGATTTTTTCCTTTTTCTCTTCTTTTCTTTCGATCTTCTCGAAAATGCATGGAACTAATTAACTGAACTGATAGCTTAGAAATTTTTTCCTTTCCTCTTTTGCTGAATTCTTTTCCATTGTCAAATGGTTTTGTAATAAAGCATTTTCCGTTCTGAGTATAAATTTTGGGAGACGGAGTCATAGAATTTTTACAGCCACAAATCAACGTTGAGTTATTCGATCCATTATTCGTGTTTTTTTTTGTAAGATCCTATCCGTTTTATTGCGATAAGCAGGCAAATTCAAACATACTTCGGGTTAATATAATGAAATTTTACTGTTTAAAATTATTATGCTTTTGTTATCATAAGAATATAAACGGCTGAAATGTTATCAACATATATAGGTTTATCTTTTTTACAAGCATATCATGCATGGATTTGATATGTTTTTATATATAATTCTCTGTAGTCTGCCTGTCTGTCTGTCTGTTCGTTATGCATTGCAAAATGACTGGACCAGCCTTGATGAAATTTTGCATGGTAATTCAGGTTGACCCTGGGAAGGTTTTAGTTAGTTCAAATTGATCCCAGGTCAAGGTCATGGTAGAGATATAACGCTTTTTACTATCCCCCCAAAGTTCTGTCTCTTTATTTAGGGGAATTCTAATTTCTCTGATCACGTAACGAGGTAATAGAAGATAGAAGAAGATAAATAGATGAACTGGAGGCTTTTGTTGCTGAAAATGAGCCAGAGCTTCTTGTTGACCAAAGAGTTGCATATAACAGGATAACTGAACCTGTCAGAATACAGACTGGAAAACTTTTCTTTCTTGACGCGTCTGAAGGCAGAGGAAAAACTTTCCTGATCAACCTTCTTCCCGCAAAGACCAGGCATAGCTCTTCTTCTTTTGCATAGCTCTTAACTGTGGCAAAGTCTGGCATTGCAGCAACATTTCTTACTGGAAGCTGGGCTGCACATTCTGCTTTTAAGATTCCTTTGAACGTGGCCAAAACAGATTCTCCAATATGCAAGATCTCAAGGAATTCAGCCATGGCCAAGCCGAAAACTTGATTTTTAGTTGAAATCTTCTATCTTTCTGAGATCTACTGTTTGGAGCAAAAAGGGGCAAAACAGCGCGCAAAGTAGACGAACAATCAAGAAAAACAGCACTTTGGCGTACTTTTTGTGTGAAAAATACCAAAAATTTGATTCTGAGTTTATTGCAACAAATACGGCTCATTGTCTGGTATGAGTGCACTATGTCACAAGACAAGACTTTGAAGGACATCAGACACAGTGACAGTTTCATGAGAGGAGTGACTGTGGTACTTGCAGGAGACTTTCGACAGATCCTTCCCGTCATCCCAAAAGGCACAAAGGCTGATGAGCTGAATGCTTCTCTATTCTCTGGGAACATGTTCAGAAACTGGAACCGAAGACTAACATGAGAGCCCGTCTGTTTGGGGATTTAACAGCTGAGCACTTTTCACAACAACTACTTACCATTGGCAATGGAAGATTGCCTTTGTACCAACAGCTCGATATGCATCAACTGAAATGTGGACAGATAGTTGGCACAATACATGAGCTCAAGGCAAAAGTCTTTTCTAACATGAACAACAACTATAAAAAACTCCACCCGATGGTGTAAGCATGCGATTTTAGCTCCAGAAAATTATGAAGTCGACAAAATCAATCTAGATTTGCTAAAAATGTTGCCTGAAACAGCAAATTTTTTCCGTTCTATTGATACTGTTGTCAATCAGGATGAAGCTGTAGAGTTTCCAACTGAGTTTCTAAACTTTGTTCAGCCATCTGAAATGTGAGCGCACAACGTTATCCTCAGAGAAGGAGCTCCAGTCATGCTGCTGAGAAACTTGGACCCGCTCCGATTGTGCAATGGAACAAGGTTAGTCATCAAAAGCATGAAGCTTCGTGTTATTGAGACTATGAAAAATGAAATTGTGTTCATTCCAAGAATTCCATCAGACACAGATTTGCCATTTCAGTTCAAGAGACTGCAATTTCCTCTTAAGCTTACTTTCGCTATGTCAATCAACAAGTCTTAGGGACAATCTCTTAAGGTTGTTGGGCTTGATCTAGAGTCTCATTGCTTTTCTCAAGGTCAGCTGTATGTTGACTGGTAATGTGTTGACAGTCCAATAATCTCTACATCTACTGAAGCCAGAAAGGCTTCACATTGTTTATTTAGAAGATTTGCATTAACTAACTCCATGCTTTGTTCAACGGAATAAACTCCTTCAATTAAAAACGTGGCAAGTTTTTTCAGTTATATTAGCTTTTACTATTTAGTTTACAGCTTTTTTTTTATTAAAACCCGAGCAACGCCGGGGTATTAAGGCTAGTCTATTATAATCCACGCCAAATGCTTGAATTTGCAAAGTCGGTCGTTCTGTTGCCAGTTTTTTTCGAATTTCCAAATTGGGAATGCCTAAGGAATATCAAGGCGATAATCATCTCATGCCTTTTTATGATAAAACTATTTCTCACTGGTTGTGTGCAGATATCTGTAATCCTCGTACCTGACTAAAGAGAAAAGCCAGAAAATTAATCGAATGCTTACGTAACGATAAACCTTTTACCTCGTTTTATTTGCTTATTTCTTGGCAAATAGAGCCTCCCAGAAACTCAAGGGTCTCTAATGTATATAAGTGTACAATGCATAGCATTATTACATGTACTATTTTTCTAATATTCGGCAAAGTTATTGAGGTATTTTTCGTAGTAAGATACCAGTTTTTGTATTTCGAAGAAACTCGTCGCCAAGCTGCTCAGCCACTCCTGTACGTGTTTTTCTCTTGATCACTCCTTATATTCCGATCTCAAAAAGCTTGTGGGCATCAGTTAACTTTTTTGACACACATCGTGCGCGCATAATGGAGGTGTTCCGTGATACTAAAGAGAGAGACGCCGTTGAAAAATATTCGGTAATTGAGAAATTGTGATTACACGTTTTCCTGAATTTACACATCTTCATTTCATATGTTTTTACATTTTTCATATTTTACATTTTATATCTCTCTTAAAATTACCCGTCAGTTAAAAGGGACGTTACTTCACTCCTTATTGCTTCTCTCTTCCTCAAACAGCACAAACAGCGGGTTTTTCGATTTTCACGTCCATTGTAAAGGAACACAGCAAAACAAGTAACTGAACAATATCATGCGTGCACCTGTTCCATTCGATGCCAAGCAAACATGATGAGAGGCTAGCATAGCCGGTGCATATTCGATTCTTGGTTTCTAGACAATAAGAACCTTACCTTTGAAAATAAATGAGAAAAGCCCCAAAAGAGCAAGTTTTTTTCTCGAACTCGGGTGAATACTACATTTTTGCATCTACTTGAAAGGATAAAAAAATTGTTCATTTCTTCAATCAACAATTCCAAATCTTTAGAGGAGTAGGCGTTTTGATTACATTTGAGTAACAGGTGAAGGAGTTTAACTTTATTTAAGCTCATTGATCCTTAAATTACCGTTATTTGGCTGAGGTACTTTATATTCAGGCAGTAAACAAATTATTTTCTTTTTCCTTAAAATATTCTTTCGCATATTTGCAATATATAATTGTAGTAAAACAGACGACATTTATAGGTTCGTGTCCAATTTCTCGATTTACCTTGCAGTAGAAATGTCGTATTTTTCAGGAAAAAATATAACTATGTAATTTTAATAATTTGTGCGATTCTGATTAAATTTTATTAGTTTTCTTTCGGAAATGTTACAGTTCATTTGGGCGGAGCCTACTCGGGTTGTCTTTTCTGTTTACCAAAGATGTCTTCTCCCATTGTCTGTAAACATTATTTAAACGGTTTAAATGTGATTGACTGTTTCCATTCAATAAGTCCATTAAATACGTCCAATCTGTTGTTCATGTTTTAGAAATTAATTTTATTTTTCTAGTTTTTCTCTCTTTTTACTATTTTTATTCTTCGTTTGATAATTAATTTTGCATTTCTTTATAAAATTTATATTAATATTATACTTTACATATACATATAATGTTTTATCTTTATGCAGCACCTTCGGGCTACCAGTTCGTAATTTTTGAACAATTTTTGCTCTCGTGTTTCAGCTGAGGCAACCAATGAGCAATCCCGTAGGGAAAATCCGACAGCAATCCGATTATTAATTGGCATTTTTTGACATTGCAAAGAATACAATTTACAGAACATGTACTTTAATTCTTAATCAATGTTCCCTACCATCCTGTTTCAAGAGTGCATTGCTTTAATTCATTTAGTACTTACGATTAGGTCGTTCGATAGTTCTCATCATTGCGAAGCTTCATTACCAGCACGCTTTACAAATGTCTCTTTTCAATGCGATGTTTGAAATTGAATCAATTTATTGAATAATTTCTTTGCAATTTTCAGTAATCATTCATTTGAGCTTCGGATTATTCGTCAACATTAGCGCGTCAGGATTGGCCTATCGAAAAGATTTATATTACCATTTTGTGCCCACAATAAATTCTTGAATTAAATTGAATTGAGTCGAATTGAATTATGCACTATTTCTATTCGCTGTAAGTCAAACGGCAAGCAGATCAGTTAAGCCAAATAAATTAATTAAAGGGATTAGTTACGCCAACAGTGCTATTTTCGGGTCCATTGTCCTATTGATTTGTAATTTTTAAGCATAGAATCAATTATTGGCAGTTTGAAAATATAGTTCGAACGGTTGTATCCTACTCATTTACAACTATTATTTTTTTCCTCTTAATTGTTATGCGTGAATTTTTAAACTTTTCAAATCATCAAATCTTGCTAACATGCTTATTTCTTGACAATTCATCAAAATTAACATTTAACCATCTACTACCTGGGAATTCAGAAGATTAAGAAGAATTATGTCCATTTAAAAATTCTCAAGTAAATAATTCGAAATAAACATCCACACATTATTGTAACATACAATCATGCGAGTTATTGAAAAAGTGTCTTGCTTATGGATAAATACAAAGACAATTTCACGCAATAAAAATATTGAATTATTTGAAAAAAGTGTATTAAATAAAATAAACGATGGGCTACGTTCGCAACGATGTTTTTCATCTGAAGAGAGCAATTTTTTGAACAAAATAAATTGTTCCTTAAATTGAGTTTTAATAAATAGCTATGATACCATTTCTAATAAGAAAGCTTCTCTAAAAATAATTGAAAAATTGTGATTACAGAAAGAAATTACTGCTAATAAACTTCACCAAATCTAAAGAACAATTTATTATGCGGAAAAAAATGTTAGTAGAAGATAAATGTCTTCCAATAATTTTGTACGTGCAGAATGAAGTTTTTCATTGGATTTTACATAGATTAAAAGATTAGGTTAGAGGTAGATGGAAATAAACTGATCTATCATTCATGGAAGAATAAAAAACTCCTCTGGATAAGTGGTGTGTCCTCCTTCCCTTCTTCTGGTTAGTGAATATCCACTGTTTTATTGTTTATTTTATTTCATATACTAGGATGCATTTCCGCAATGTAACAGTGCTATAACAAGTATAATTCGTCACAGAACCTGCTATTAAAACGCACGAGCAGGAAAAAAAGTGACAATTCATGCGCCATGCTTAAAAGAATTAATAAATTTTGAACGCAGAATTAGAGTAGGATGCTAGAAAAGGCATAGATATCCTATAATATATCAACTCATTATAGTGACTGACGATTCAACGGGTAGTGACAGTAAGATAAGCCGGGGGAAGGTGGATAACGTTAAGCTGTTATCGCAAAAAAAAATTGGTTAAATTGGTTTTCGCTCATTTCCACTAGACGACAATTTTTGTTCTTTAGTTATTTCCGTTTCTATCGATTCGAAAGTAGCGTGGTCGCGATCAACGGGAAGAAAAAATATTTTCTGCAAGCAGTAGCATCCAGCTTGGTGAGTAAAATCCCTACCATCTAAGACACGATAAAAGTCATTCTGATCTACAAATTTGAATAACGATTGTAAAAATGTAGGTTTTTGGTTGATGAAGGTGTTAAGTAAAGGCTATTGAATGAAGCATAGCGTCACTGATCGGCCAATAGCAATCTATTTTACAACATGATTTGTTAAACCTAGGTTCTGGGGGAAGCTGGATTGACAGATGCGGGGTAAGGCGGATAATTTTTCTAAAGCCTGGGAAAGAGCAGCAAGCATTAATATGCTGCCTCAGGCTTTAGAGCAACAGGGATCTACCCCCTCGATAAAAATGCCATTGGTGATGAAAAATTATCCAGAGATCAACAGAGCAGTGACTCTTTAGACCAAAATTTGATTGAAGCAGCACCCAATATCACTGCAATTTCACAAAAGGAAACTCCATCCTGCAATATAAGCTTTTATGGAATCAAACTTCTTTGGGCACCTTCACCTGTGAAATCTAACTCCAAACGTAGGACTGGAAGAGCAAAATAAGCTGCTGCTGTTGGAACATCACCCGTGTATTTGGAAACTCTCCATTCCAACAAGCGCAAAAAAGACCCAAATCAGCAGAAATGCCCAAATGATACGCCTAGCACCAAAAAGCAGAAAACAAATGAAGGCGCTAATTGTGGGATTTTGTGGAAAAAACTTTTATGCACCTGCAAGTTCCGAATTTCGAAACTGGATTCAGTAAATTGCGTTGGAACCAAAGGAAAACTCGGCTTTTTATGTGGAAAATTTTCTAATTAAAAAATTAGCTTGTTTTTATTATATCTTGAATTAAAATGACTTGATTTTATTTCAATTTGGTGCATTATTAATACTATAGACGTTTATCCACCTTCCCCCGGTGTCCAGGGGTAAGGTGGATTGATGAAGTCATTGATAAACTTCATGTTCTATTAAACTTAATATTGATCTTTCATTTTAATAATTCTTAAGCATGTTGCTCTTGGTCAATCATATATTTTAAAATAAAATTTTTTTTTTTCACTTATAATTTTTTTTAATTGTCAATTTGGCTTGAACTTATCCACTTTACCCCGACTTATCTTATATGTATATAGAAAAGGAGAATGTCCCAAAATGCTAAAACACAGCACGATTAAATAAAAATCTGTGTATTCGGACAAAGAAGTACAAGGCGAAGGAAATTTCATGATAAGGCTTTCATATTCTTACTATTAAGAGTTATCAACTCACCAAATGCTAAGTGGCGATTACATGGTTTAAAAATAACATATGTTGTGCAGCAGGTAAGAGTTCTACAATGGATGTGTCAAGGTTCTCTCGCCAATACTCTGATGGTCCTTGTATTATATTGTCAGGAAAAGACGAGTAACTGGTATAAGATTATTTTTTATGGTTTGGCTTGGCTCTTTTATTTAATCATTATCGAAAAAAAAGCATGAATGCTTTGCAATATTAGGACATTCTAGACAATAATGTACTTCCAATATAATTGGCCCTCCTATATATCGGCACTCAACGCTCCTTGCTAGTGCGCTCGGGTCGTAAAAGGAAATTGGCGTGTAAAAATTGTACTGGACAGCTTAAAGTCCCCTTTGAACTTTATCGAGCATCTTTAGGATGAATTGGTTAATTTGGTGCGTACTCGTCAAAACTGCCTGGCAACAAGGTCGAACGGAAAAACATATCGCTTTAATATTTATAAAATTCTAGTGGAGGGCATACATCAAGACTGAAAGCCATTAAGAAGAAAAACCAAAGATTTTAGCTCAGAAAAATATTATACACACAAGGAGTGATTGTTTAAAACATGTGTCTAGACTGCTAATGGTAAGAACGAAAATTTCGAAAGTTTCCACTTTGTTTCATAACTTTACGTTCTTTAGCATGTAAAATGTATTTGTTTTGCATGACAAAGATTATGGCTAAGTTTGATGCATACGAACTTCTTCCAGAGTTCCATAACTATATAGATGTCTGCAAATCAAAATGTTTTTTAACAGGGTTGCCTTAATTTTTTCGTCAAAATGGAAATTTTAAGAAAAAGTTCTTAAATTTAATTATTTAACTTCCAGATATAAATCTTATAGTTTCTTGATTGTTTTATTAAATTTAAAACAGATAGTGCGAGTTTAGAACGGAATAATTCTATCCTGGTTCGTTAATGAATTGATGAGCATTGACTGACTTTGCTGTGTGTCCTCTATAGTCTTTAATTGAGAATTTTTCCTTTGTTGCTTCACTCTCCATTTAATTTAGCAGTTATCTTTCTTTAAAAACGGATATAAACGAATAAAAAAAATTCTCATGAATATTTATATTACTTTCTGCAATGAATATAATAAAAGCTATGTTGTGAAATTCATACATTTAAATTCTGAATATTTTTATTTAAATGCATTCGAATGTGTGTGAATTATGTTCCCCTTAGAAAAATTAATTTTTTGTTAATGCAATCCGTATCCTTGAGATAGGGTTGCGTTGTAACTTTGAAAGTATTCCTTACGTTTTTAAAAAGGCAATTGTCCAATGAACATTTTTTTCAAAGAAATTCATTAATAAATTTAAATAAAGTATGTAGCTTCGCTCTAGAATTGTAGCTAAATCCCATAACCTCTTGTTTGTATAAAAGGGAAAAAAAGAAATCGAGATTTCAGAAAGGCCAACATTGTTATTGTTGGTTCTCTGTTATTTCCAATCTCGCCGAATGAAATTTGTTGATGATAAAAAATTTTAAGTGGAGAAAAAATTTAAATGTTTCTCATCTTTCACGAACAAATAAGATTCGAAGAGATAGCCATTGAAGCTATCCAGCAATAAAAGAGAGAGAAAGAGAGGGCGAAAAAAAAAACAGGGCCGTTAAAATCTGTAACTTGATGATGGCCTCTTAAAATTTTTATAGCGTTGATAAGAATCCCGATGGCTTATACATCTGGTTATTTGCCTAAATTTGCAATTTACGTAGACACAAATGTCCATTACGAGTTTTTTTCCCCTTCTCTTCTAACCAATCATATTTGGGCTTATTATTCGGTGCGGAGAAGGCTAAGTGCTCGTTGGTGCGCAGTGGGGGCGGACGTGAGCGGGCGCGATGCGCTGTTTGCGCACGAAATTGAATCGTAGTTCGCAGCGAGGTCGGCTTTATCGCGTGATGTACGACGACTGCGTTCCATCAGAGACCCAGAGACAATGGGGAGCAGTGGGCGAGAGGAGGCAACGGGGGAGACGAGGAGGAGGAAGAGGAGTGCGGGGGAGGAGAAGGAAAGAGGTTCCAACAGTCAAACACATACACGCGCACGCATACACACACACACGTAGTGGGTCCCGTCCATTCACCGCAAGTATTACGTCGGATCGCTCCTTTCCTATTCAATTTCCCTCAAGCGCAGAAAGTTCGCTCAGTTGCTCGAAAGCTGGCCCACGGACCCACGAGAGCTTCAACACAAAACAGTTTCCTCCTTTGTCGACCGGCTATTTTCTCCATTGTCTCGATACGCAATAGTTAATCCCTCGGCGTTCAATGCTTTTCTGTGTTACGGTTCCTTCGTTCCCCCCTCTTTTTCGTCCTTTCATTCGTGCCCTTCAGGTTTTATTTCAGTCTCGAAACATCATGTTTTTCTTATTATTAGAATTTTTGTTCATAAAAAAATTTAGGTTGCTCTTTTTTTTTTTAATTTATGTATTTTCCGGTTGCTTTCACCGGTTGTAAATATCTTTCTTGTTCTGCCCTCCTTTATCGATCCTTTTTTTTATAACAGCGGCCATATTAATTTTTTGATACAACAAACTTTTTCATAATAATGTTTCATGTCGCACGAAGCAAGTTTCTCATTATACACAATTGCACATAAATTACAATGTACATAGAAAATTAAATACATTCGTTGCTTTAATTAACGCCATAAACACTATATGCGTTATTTCATTTACAAGTTATACGTAAATAAATTTAGAGGTTTCATAAAACAGAAGCCCTGATCTGAGTCCTTATATTATATGCTTGAGTGCTCTTAACTCTTAAAAATTTATGTCCATCATTATATACCATATTGTTTCGTTTTGCGTATTACGGGGTAATAAAGGACAAGTGCAATAAACAACTGGTGAAATTCTCATCTGGTGACCCTTTCGGCAATTTTCAACTTAGTCAGAAACCGGTTTTTTACAGCTTTGTCACATACAGAAAAGTATTGCGCAGTGGAATTTATAAAAATACTAAAGTAGACAACAGAGTATCTCTTTTGGGTTTAACTGTTTATTAAGCAACAAAAAAAAAGAATGATAAATACAAAACAAACACTAATATGAGGACTAAGATCTTTCTTATGCGCAAGAAACGCCTATGGCCTTAGCCTTGCCTCAAACGGCGGAATAAATCCCCGTTTTACAATGTAACTTATATTATAAATTAGTACAGTGAGTAACGGACCTCATGCCCTTCGCGTCGTTATCGACGTTAAAATACGGCATGAATAATAGAGGCCCATCTAAGGAATGGTCCTCAGATTCACAAAAGATCTACGTAAATGGGACGGAGCGACTACGCTAGCCCCCTCTCTAAACTAAGAGATTACGCAATAATATCAAGATAACGCGTTCCAACTCTCGTTTCCAACGGCGAGAAAGGAAAGTGGCGGAAATCAAACTGCGACCATACGCAGTGTAGAGTTATCAAAGAAATATTTGGATAGCGGTACAACTATCGCAAAGTCCAAAAAAAAATAATTTGAAGGTTGCAACCACAGCGGACACAGCGGCCGCCTATAAACAAGAAGAACTCGGGACGCTGGACACAGTGCCGGAATTTTCCTGACGTGCGACTGACGCTGCCTCCGCTGCACCGTTCGGAAACGGCGACGCAATCGCGTTTATAAGTTGGCTTGGAGCCGTAAAAAACTTGAATAGGGCACGAGGGCGCCCAAGGCGTCATGCGTCCATGGCGTTATCCATACGCTGGGTTCCGCCGGTATCAGTATTGGGTCCAATGGATGAAGCTGCTGCAAATCAGAGGCTTCCAAAACGGTCACGACGACCAACGTCCGGGTAGCTGGGGAACAGCTGGGAAACACGACGATACGGGGGGCGGTGAGTTCGATCTCTGGCGGACGAACCGACGTTGCAATCCTCAGTGGCTCCTCGCACGTCGTTTTTATCGGCTCGCTGTCTTCCTCGTGGCGTACCTCGGTCATCCTGGCTTCTCGGTCGGAAAGTGTTAAGTTCATATGACACGAGAATACGATTAACAATGAAGCAGACACACGCGCATTCGTTGGCGGCTGCGAAGACGTTTTATTGCGTGAGAGTCCTTCGACGCACGTTTCAGAGTCGTCGGCGAAGCACGAGGGCCTCTCGAGACGTCTCCTTCCATTCAAAAAACTCGAACATCGACGTTCGTCGAAATTTTCACGGGAGCAATCTCTTTGCGTCCTAATCGCTCAGTTGCAAAATCTCTTTCCTCAATTTAAAACTACCCGCTCTTTTCCTGTCCGCTCGCGCACTTTTTTGCGCCGCTTCCTCCGTTTTCTTCTATAGCGCTTTGGCCTATGATTTCCCTCAGTAAATTCCCTGTGCTTTTGGATACTGGCAAGAGATGGCGTACCTCCGATGCCAAGCTTGCTCTTCGATTGTGACATACGATCGTGAGCCTTGGATGGCTTCTTAGTCACCACACTTGGTGACAAGCTTAAAGGTTTTATACAATATGTTAAAACTCAGAAAAATAAAGTAACATTTTTAGAAAATTTCCAATCAAAGGGTTTCCAGTGAGTTAAATATTCTTAATGTCGACATCTTTTCATACACTTAGTGGTTAAATTATTATGACCATTAACGTGGTACATCGTTGGGCTACCTTTGTCATAGTAGATTCTATGAGATGTCGATAGGTCACTTGAAAAATATATCCGCTGTGACTGCACTCTCCAGCACACAACGGTTGTGAATCCAGTTATCTGGTGCCCTTTTCGTTTTAATCCCACAAGTGTTCAATTGGCTTGAGTTTCCGTGATTCTAGAGGTCAATTCAACAAGATAAGGTCTTAACAAACTAGATGCCTCTCTTTCTCTCCGTCATTCTTTCAAACCATTTGCCCACGATAAAAGCGTTATTGCATGAAGCATTGTACCCTGCTGGAAGCACCCATCTCCAAAGGGTAAACTATCAACATAACGAGGTGCACTTGGACTGCAGCGATGTTTAAATACATTTGACTGGTCAGACGTTGCTACACGCGAATCTAAGAATCCAAATAATTCATTGAAACCATGTACCAAATAATATTACCTCCATCAGCTTAGAGTGTTCTGACATTCTGCTTTCGTTCTATTTTCTCCATATTAGCACCGTTGAAAATATGACCACAGAAGGTTTATTGATTATACAATCTTTCGTAACGTTTTATTGCGTGAATGGTGCGAGTCATGTGCACGTGCGCGTAACAGAAAGCACGCAAAATGATGCTATTACTCTCACATTGTTATATTTCATTCGAAAGGAGTAAATGTCATGATAAAATGTATCATTACTTGGAAGGGTACATTAGCCCTTTCCGACGCTAAATACAGCTATTCTGCTATGATTAATGAATGATGTAAAGCACGAAATTTCTCTGTTTTGAAGAAAGCCATATCAACAGGAAAATGAAAATTCCGGGAAGAGTTAATTCCAAATGGCCAGAAACAGCAAAAATCCTCCAGTTCCCATGAGCCGAACGCCACACATCATTCGAAATGTTAAGCTGGACATCCCGTGTGAAAACCCAGCAACTCAAAAGATGGATCGCAAACATTGTAGGAACTTCACAGCCCACCGTAAATAAAATAATAAACAAAGATTTGCAACTGGAAAAGCGTCACAAGAGTCGTGTTCTTAAGCTGCTGCCACGGCATGTCGTAAAAACTAAGAGGAACTGTCTGTCGGAGGCTCTGTGAAGGTTACCTCGTAACAGAACGATGGAAGTACGTTGTTACTTAGGATGAAACATAGGTCTGTCTCAAAGAATGAAAAACCCCGCGCGATTTTCTACCATCCGCATGGAGAGAAGTCATATCAAAATTGGTCCATGGAATGTAAGGAAAGTTTTTCAAAAAGATTTATGGTGATTGCGGGAATACACATACAACGGAAAGCTCACAATTAGAGAAGTGGAAAGGAAGGCTAAGGTTAACTCCCTTTACTATTAGCATGTTCTCAGTTAATTTTCCATAAAGAAATCTCCGCATTATATGGAGAGAACAAAAGCAAAGTTTGGTTGCATCAAGATAAATGCTCTTGTTTTACGTCTAACTCGACATTCAGTTTATGTTTGATTTAAAAGATGAAACTGCAATTCACGTTAAATCCTTTCATGAAATCCCTGCCAAGTCACCAGATGCATCCGCGATGTATTTCTGTGGATTTGGATTATTGAAACGAGCCATTGCTCGACGCCGTCCAACAACCATTGCGGGTATCTGGAAAGGCTGCAAACGGGAATGGAACAACATCAGCCTCGCCGTTCTGCAGCCATCTCTTCTACAGTGAAAGATACGGTGCAGGGCAATAATCCACAACCAGGGTCACCAATATCACGCTTTTCATTCGTTGACTGTCCAGTTCTTATGCTCTTGTGCGAATTGAAGAGGTTTTTTTCTTAAATGGATTACCACTTCCCACAACAGTATTAATAGCAAACTATGTAGCTTTCTACTGCTATTACACATTGTTATGAGATGTGGCATAATGCATTTGTCTTCATTAACTTTATGTTAAAGTACCCATAATTTTGACGCCTTCTTGTATAATGTATAGCGAACTCTACATTGAGAGGCCATCAAAGTTGGTTCGCTATAATTTGAAGTATTGTTACATTTCTTTTGGACTGAGCAGGTTTGGCAATTCTCCTCTCAGCTCAATCATCCAGTTTCCTTTTTTACTGAGACCCGCTTTTTTAGTATTGTTATCCACGATATGTAAACCCCTAACAAGAATTGCCCTCGAACACTTCAGAACCTCATTCACGATCAAAGTTTGTCAAATCATTTTTATTATATCCATTCCTTCATAAGCAATGAATTTCATTGGTCTCTGCAAGCATCCAGCAATCCTCCTCTCTGCAAGAAAATTAATGGCTTGTTGTCACAATAAATTTGCAGCTGAATGTATTGCTTTGTCATCAAAACGTCAGAATATCATATGTTTTAAGCCATATCAAGAATAGCTTTCTCAGCTGAGGCTTCCTATAGAAATTTATGAATTAACGATGTTGTAACCGAGGATTTGCTTTGAAATTTTCTTTCGACAAAATTATTGATAAGAGGATACTCACTTAAAAAAAGTTTTGGCAGTCAATGTTTTGTTACACAATTCAATAGTCTAATGCCTTCTCAGTTTACGTATGAAATCGACAGCTTATTGAAATTCAGTGTTACAATTTAAAATATTCAGAGACGAAAATGAATGCTATGCTCTTTTCTGTAAACCTCGATAAGCAAATCCAATATGAAAATAGGATTTCTTTAAATTTAAAAGCATAATTCTGCCCAGGTGTGAATCCAGAATTCTTAGAGGCCTTTTACTGGTATGGCGAAAATTTGAGAATAATGCGGTGCTCTGAAACACTTTTGGCCGTTAACTTTACGATGGTCTTCATCAGAGTTAATGCTACTTTATTTCTTCCTTCGGGTACTTGGAGGTACGGCAGCGTAAGCAATCGACCGCCCCGAAAGCAAACCTTCTCTTGCTGCTCGGCACTAATGTTGGAAGGAAAAGAATAATAGAATTATCGCTTTATTGACCGACGGAGGAGCAAGCGAAACACGCGACATTCTAGAAAGGTAGAAGAAGATTAGGAAATAAGCAAGGCTTCGTTAGATCAATTGTAAGCTTATCTCCTTCGTCTCGCCTGCACTATTTAAAATTTAGCACTTAAAAATGATAAAAAAAAAAATTAAGATCGGAATCGGATATGGTGGAATCGAGTTATTCTAAAAAAAAATTTTCTAATATTTCTCCCTACGGAGGCAGTATACAAATTCTGCGCTACTCGATTTTTCATTTTTAATTATGAAACATTTTTACTCCATAAAAGTACGAACATAATCGCATATTTATTACGAATATTAAAATGTACGAGTTGAACTCTCCGCTTTAGCTTCAAAATTTTCTCCTACATTCTCTGCTAAACTCGGTTTATTGCGCTACTTAAAAATCAATTCTTCACAGTTTAAACGCTTTAGATCTAATTAGTTGTACGCTTCATGTTTTAACATTATAATTACTTGGCTGTGTTCCATATGCAAAGAAAAATAAAACATTCTGAATCTAGAAAAGAAAAATAAAGAGCAAAAGAGCAAGAAAAAAAGAAAGAGAGAGGAGGTAAAAAAAAAGACATTTGATACGAAATAGAAGAAACGAATGTAACGAAAAATCAATAAAAAGGGTCCATGTAATTTTTGTTTATTTATTCACTGAATCTGATTAATTCTTAAGGTTGAAAGGTTTTAGTCTTCGGATTCGACTGGCATAAACAAAGCCCTTTTCTTTTCTTTCTCACTTGCCTGCCTCTCATGAATCTCTCGGTCCGTTTACTTTACACAGGGCAGAATTTTCTCTTTTGCCCCTCCGATCTAATGGCGTTCCCGTGGCTTTGGGGAATTCGAACCATGCACGTTGTCGCCCGTTAAGAGGCCCAGACCAGCAGGCGTCGGAATTCTTGCTTGCTGCTCGTGTGACTGTTTGCACATGGCCCCACAATTCTGCCGAGACCACAAAAGAAAGTTTTTAAATTTTTAATTGAAAATAATTGGAAGAGATGCGAGAAGGTGCTCTACAATTTCGAGGTCCAACAATTCTCCTTCTCTTGTTTTAATTATTTACAACTTGGCCGCTTTTTCCCTCGTTTTTCCTTTTGTAAGCGGAAAGAGTAAACGTGTCGACTTCATTGTTGTTTTGCATGTAGCACTGACTAAAGTAAAAAAAAAAAGTCATTAATATAGTGCCATAAAAATGCCAAGAGTGCCATTAATCACATAAAAACTTGAATTGTGTTTCAATTCGGTGTTGTTTAATTCGGGGAACAAAGGAAGTACATTTGTGCTTTTCTTTGAAGTTCATGAACATCAATTTAAAAATCTTGAAAGATATGAAACGTAAACCAACAACTAAAGAGAGTTAAATGTTTTATTTCAGCGTAATTGATTAAAGCTTTCCAAATTCAAAGATAACCATCCTTGATGAAAATTTTGTAAAATTCGAAATAATCTTTTTTTTTCTATTCGAAATTTCTTACCAGTTACAAGAAAATGTTCTTCTATAAAAATTCGTGATTTAACTGACAGTTTAAGAATTTGCACTTGCGATGTTCACATATTTCTAAATCTTTCCATTCTTGTCTAAAGAATATGCTGATCAGTCTATTTAAAGTGCACTCCATTTAATGAAGTTAGATGACTTGTGTACAAATCACGTTTTATTAATAACATTCTGCAGAAAGCGTTTATCATAGATGTGTTTATTGATGAAGTGAATGACTGATTTCAGGATAAGTTCCCTATATGCCGACCCTAAATTTCCATTTATTAGAACTGTGTGCAGTTGAGGTACAAGCCGGAAGACAAGAGAAGATAAATTAAAAATAATATTTAGGAGAAAAACGTTTTTTCAAACTACGTTTTCAAAATTTTTGCTCAGACTGCAATGATTAGGTGACTTTTCGGTGCCTGTCGCTTATCTTTTTCATCAGCTTCAGACGCACTCTTATCGGATGATTCAAGCGGTCGCCAACAATGCTTAAATGGACAACAGTCGGCAAACCCATGGTTATTATAGGTTAGGTTAGGTTATGTTAGGTTAGGTTAGTTTAGATATTACAATTGTCTCTCTGCAAGTCGGAATTCCACAAGTCGGAAAATTCTACAAGTTAGTAAATTTCGCAAGTCGGCAAGGCCCTGGAACCGAGGTTGCCAACTTGTGGACGGGATGATGGTAATGAATTTATGCGTTTAGAACACGTTCCAGTGAATCGATTTGAAAAAGTATTCCTTTAACATACATTACTATCAGTATTGAGTATGGGTACTAAGTTTAAGCTCTCTAGCTTGTCGGGAAGTTGGTTTAAGATTGATTACAGGATTTATGCCTTATTTGTGTCACCACACTTTTTACCTGTTTTAATTGTATTTTTTTACTTTTTACTTCACTTTTTAAGGTAAAACTGTATGGTTAAAATGTTTTTATTTTATATTTTTTCATTGTAACAATCTTTGAGTTTATTGTATAAATTTGATGATGAATAGGTGGATTCGAAAAAATTCATCTGTGTAATGTGTTTATACTATTCCATCTTGTTCACAGTAGCGTAGCCAGAAATTCCTCAAGAGTAGGCAGCGTTTTTCAACCATTTTTAGGCTTCACCTCTGGTAAAGCTTTAGATAAAACGCTTCCTATAAGGTTTGGTCAACCAAAATAAAAAAGAAAACGTTATCATAATTTCCTTCGTCGCAGTTTTCAACTCCTAAGGGCTACGCCCTGACTTTACGTTAAAGTTTCCTGGTGGACTCTAAGCTAACCTAACCTAAACTTATTTTGATAATTTCACGACTGCAATTTTTCATATAATTTTTTATATATAATTTTTGTGGAAATTTTGAATGCCACTGATTTTAGAGATTACATGCAGTTCATTAGTTGGCTGATGATTGACTTCTTTTGTTTTGGTTTCTTCTATGCTATCGTCATATTAAGTTTCATGGAAAAAGCCACCTAAAAACGTCTTTATCATCCTAACTTGACGCTACTGTTCGTGTTAGGCGCAAACGAGGCTGACCGGACCGCATGAATTCATGGAAGGTATTCATGCGCGCAATAGCTGCCCTTAAAATGAGTTTACGACATGGCAGAAAAATAGTAAACAAAAGACACCACTCTAACCGTCTCCTCTTGCTGCGGAAGAGTGATTGAGAGGAATGCTCCCGTTGATTAGTTGTTTGTGTCACGTGATGCGCAAAGCCACTCAGAAATGGTACAACATGATAATGCGAATGAACACACCCTAACTAATTCAACAGCATCAATCGATAGCTACAAATTGTACAGATCTATTCGTTTTTTATTATGAGCCATATCGTTTCAAATTTATAGAATTTTTGAATCTTATAAAATTGTAGAATTGATGAATATACGTTTTTCATCTTATAAGGATTTATTAAAAATCTAACAATAATATCAATTCTGCTATGTTAATTCTTCCACAGAGATTCGGGAGAGAACAGACATTAGCTAATTTTGGTTTTTAATGTTTATATTTCATTAAAAATGAATGGTAATAGAGAACTAATTGGATTTCATAAAAAAATGCTAATAGAGAGAAAATTGGATTTTAATATAGGCCTATACATGGATTAAATGAAACGTATTCAGGGTTACTATGAAAGAAATGGATACTTTTTCTCCATTTATAGCAGGGGTTCTCAACCAGAGAAAAATTCCTTCCCCCCTGGGAGAAATCTTAAGGGGTTTGGGGGAGGGGATGAATTGGGATCACTATAAATGTATTTGTACTAATACTGACAAAATAAAATTATATGCACATTATTCGAAATGCATCTTTTGAGTTAGTTCAGACTATCATTTCCCATTCCCAAGATGTTGAAAGGGTGGAATTGAGCATAAAAGGTTGAGAACCCCTGTTTTATAGAAATAAACGTTGAACAGATACGCAGTATGCTTAGTACATTAGCCCACTAAGCAAAATGGTTGCCACTACTGTAGAGAAGGTTTTTATGTGCCGAAATTAGGTTACTGTTATACAATGCCTTCCCAGTATATGTTATGTTAAATCTCCACAGAAAAGGCAGTCCGTTTACGATTCTCGCAATAAAAGCTTAGAACAAATTACCTCATGGTGTCATTACTGCTACGATATTTTTTGTGGATAAAACAAATATTTTGCACTGCTAAGAATATATTTCATTAAGCCACCGTTCGGGGTTCCAACAACCAAACCTTAATAACACAAACTTTTATACATAGTTGGTCCTCGTTGTAAGTAGATTCTCTGTTAATAATTCTTTGATCCACCTAAATTAGCACTAATAATGAGGACCATGTGTACATTTCAAATATACAGATATCATTTCAGCCATTTCAATTACTATTAATAATAACACTGACGTCTGTTGAGTGTCATTGATTCCAGATGCTCAGTTGCTAATTTTAATGAACTGTAATTGTATGTCTCCTGTTACAAGATAGATTGGCTCAATTGATCTATCTGATAAAAGAGATTGGACTTTTAAGTAGTTACTTTTCTAATCTTAATTATGATAGGTTTGATTTGAAGTATTTTAAAGTAAAAGTTTTAGCTCTTTGTACATTTCACTTTGTTTTTTCAATATCCCCAGTTTTCCATTGTGGGAAAGAAAAAAGTTCGAATTCTTACTCAGTTTAATATGTAGTTTTCATGTTTCTTTATTTACTCCATATCTCATTCTTTCTAAGCCAGTTATCCAGTTCTTTTTACATAACTCTAATAGATGACCTCATTGTAGAAGACTTAGGGACGTAAGATATGAACCTTTTTCTCCGCTCCAGGAATTGCCCGTAGGATATGAACTTAATAATGAATGTTGTATTGAATCAGCCGTATACGGTAATTCCACTGACGTTAAACCTTTAATAATAAAATATTCGGAGTATTCAGTGGCTTAGTTTCTCCTGGGAAAAAATTATGGATATATATATATATATTATTATCAGAATGTCGCAGTCTTAAAGAGGTCTTCACAACACTTTTCGCTTTGCTATAAACAAGCTAAAGCGAAAAACAATTTTAAAATATTTACAATTTAATTATTTGAATTTAACAAATGATATGAAGAGAGAGAACCTCGATTTTTTGCTTAGAAGTTATAATTTTTTTTTCTGAGCATTGGCAGAATAATCAAGTCGGACAGTCGCACTGAGGTCCATTACATAATTAGAGGAAAAAACGTAAAAAACGTCCATTAAAATATATATTTTATTGGCTTTGAATGCTTGATACACAACACTTGTTTCCAATTCCACGATAGCTTTTAACTGTGACCATTAATAAATCGCAGTGTACACATTAGATCATATTGATTTCTATATCGATCAAAATTGATCTCTGTTTGGTGAGCTCATATTTGGCTTCGTTGCTAACACACATCGAATGCAAGGTTAGAGTATAAAAGGAAATAAGGTATTCAATGATGGTAAAAATGCCCTTGTAAGAAGAATAACTATATTAAAATAATGATTTAACTTTTAATATGAGCTCGTGATTGAGTGGAACACATTGAATTGTGCTGAGCAAATTTTAATTTTTGTGATACTGCGTTTTAGACATACAATGCCATTTGGATTTTTAGGATGTTTTTACACGCACTCATGATCATAATGAAGAATATGCAATTGGATTTTAACTTTTGTCACTTTTCAGTGCAATCAGAATGTAATTAACATCTGGAATTGTGCTATGGAACGTATAGCGTGCATCTCATATCTGGATTTGTTTCCGCAGATTGAACATTACCTGGCATTAGCAGTGGGTTCCCATCAACGAAAACGTTTCAGAATTCCATTTTATGTGAATAAAAAAATTATTTCTTGGCCTTAATAAATTCTAATCTTATTTTAAATTAATGAATTGGCTTTTGCTCGGACCGGTTTATTATTTTTTTTTTATTAAAGTTTCTTTAATATGACGTAATTGCAGGTGAGCATTTTAATTTTCTTTCCATCTCCGATTTCTTAATAAAAAAAGTCTGTTTTAAGGTTGTTTACTGCCTAGTCTTCCATTTTCCCCGGACTACGATTTCCACTGTTCTGCTCTTCCATTGATAATTTCACTTGACAAGGCTCAGTCGAGCATGAAAACGAAAAGGTTCGTCATTTTCTTTGAGCTCCAACGTGATTGCCTCTGACTCCGAGCATTGTGAGTTCATACAGGTTCAGGGTGGAGAAAAATTTTAGATTTTTTTTTAAAGCTGCCGTTGACGTCATTCTGCAGAACTCAATTATTTACACGTATTGAGGCTGTTAAAAGGATTGATCGTTCCGTTCCAATAAAAGTGTAACTTAAGAGTCTATGATTGGAGATGTATTGCTTCTGTAGCTAAAATTATATGCCATATTCTATAAAGGTAAACAACGATTCTTTTATGGGCTTGAATAGAATGACAGATTAAATGAAATTAGTGAAAAATAGATCCCAAGTCGATTATTAATTAATAATAAATAAATAATAATGATTAATTTAAAAATCGAGATATATTTATTATAGGGCAACTTTTCCCCAGTTACCTAAGCTTTATATAACTTATTTCTCTGAATTTTAGAATAGAAAGCTTTAGATTTCTCTAATTAAGGTGGAGGGGAGAGAATATAATTTATTACCAGGTAGTAATTTTTAAAATTAAAAAAATAATTTTAGTTATACGATTGCTTTTGAGTTTCGATGCTGTAAAGTTAGATGAAATTTTCCACCCTGTTGATTGGAATTTATGAATAGTAAAATTATGCTTATAGTATCAATACATGAATATAAAGCTGAATATAAAAGCAAGCATAATTTTTACAAGATGACCTCAACGGCAACAATATAGCTCGGTTAATAGTCTGCAGTTGCCGTTTGCATTGTGCCCCCGACTATTATAAAATAATCCGGTTTTGCATTGAGTGTTGACGATTTAGCATTAATGGGGCAACATAATGTGAAAAATTTTACCCTTTTACGTTCATATCTGCAATTTTGCTTTTTAAAATGCGTGATATAACGTCCCTTAGTTCGGCGCAAACGCAACGGGTAATGCGAATTGTGACCTAAGCCGAATGTTTCCCAAGCGCCACAGATGATGGAAACATTACCTAGAACGAAAACTATCAACGATGATGTAATTGTTCCGTTAATGATTTATAATAATAATAATCTTTTTGGTCATCCATTAAATTTTCTGTGTGATTAGGTGTGAAAGCCTTTATTGTGTAGCTAAACAGTGGTTTTATGAAGATGTTTAATTAAGTAGCGGAAAAATGGAGCTAATTATTGGTTTTACAATGTCCGTCTGTCCTTCCGTCTCTCCTCTTCATATTTTCGACATATTGTAACATTAAACGTTGAAATTTGATACGTAGATTTATATGGGCATGAACTGCTTCCTTGTTTAGTTTTGCTTGGATTGGTCAATTGGAATCGGAATTACGGGGATCGTAGTTAGGGAGGTCCATCCAGTCTAATTGGTATACAGGAATACCAAGGAATGAAATCATGTGTGCATATCCTCTAGAAGATTTACCTTACTATGAAGTTTGGGCCAGATTAACTTAGTGGTTCGGAATAGGGGTCGTTCAGAACCTATGGTAGCCTTCACGTAATCTTGAACAAAATTTGGCATGTATTATGTCATTCGATATACGTACATGTTATTGGTACCTTTGATTATTTTTGAGGTTAGAAATATAGAAAGAAAAAAGGGATTGAAACACTTCCAGGACTTAGGATTTTTTTTTGTTAGTAATAGAATACTTCCCGAGCTTTATTTCCGATTTTTTTCGCTTATTTTCCCCTTCCTCACTGTCTTCTAGGACACAGTTATTCCCTCTACTCTTCGTCTTAATCCCAGAGTTTTAACATAACAAAAGACATCGATGCACTTAATGGATTATCGCCCGCCTTTCTTTTGTTTACTTTCTATTCTCCCAGAGATGCAATTTATACGTCGGAACTCTCGAAACTTGCCTCTTTTACGCTTTCATTTTTTTTGACTTATATATTACCTGGTTTAGGGTTTAAAATCATTGTTAGGTTTCAGTATACAATGTTCTTGTATTGTCTATACAAACTTTGGGAGATATTTTCGCGTGGCGGCTCTGAAGGTACACAATGTCACTCCCCCACGGTCATTTTCGCGGAGGAAAATGAACAGAATATTGGTAACCGTACCGAATTCTGATGTCACAGCTCCATATCGCCAACCGCTGCTAACAAGTACCGATTGGCCATTTGACAAGGCTTAGAAAAGATTTTATATTTAGCAATAGGCTGCAGAGTCATGCTGAAAACAAACTTGTGGGTCGCCAAGAGTTTAGTAAATGGTGCTCCTGGCTATGTTAGAGATATCGTCTTCGAACCGAGATCAGCTCCACCTCATGATATGCCGATAGTCGTCTGTGTGGAATTCGACAAATACACGGGCCCCACCATCGACGGGCTGGTACCGATTGCACCAGTAACGCGATGCTGGAAGTCGGGTCAGATTGCGTGTTCTCGCATACAATTTCTATTGTCTCTGGCTTGGGCAGTCACCGTCCACAAATCACAAGGGCTGACGCTTGACAAAGTAACTGTGGATATAGGTGACCAGCGGCGGGATGCACAAACGTAGCGTTATCGCGGTCGAAGAGATTGGAGGGCATTGTCTTCGATTGCGGTTTTGATTTCGCTAGATTAAACAAAATAAAATAAATGAAAGCGTTACAAGCTAGAATAGAAGAGGAGAAGAGATTGAGCCGCCTAGCAACAGCGATATAATTTTCATGGAAAATGTTTTTTATGTCCACCCGATTTATTAATAAAAAAAATATAAAAAACCAAATACAAAATTATGAAATAAAAATATATAAAAAACAGTTCCTTAATGTAATAAAAAAACAAAAAATAAGGTAAACCGGGGGAAGGTGGATAAGTTCAAGCCAAATTAACAATTAAAAAAAATTGTAAGTGAAAAAAATTATATTTTATTTTAAAAAATATGATTGACCAAGAGCAACATTTTTAAGAATTTTCAAAATGAAAGATCAATATTAAGTTTGATAGAACATGAAGTTATCAAGCCTTCATCAATCCACCTTACCCCTGAAGACACCGGGGGAAGATGGATAAATGTCTATAATGTTGCTAATGGCCGATCAGTGATACTATACCTTCATTCAATAGCCTTTACTTTACACCTCCACCAACCAAAGAAACTACATTTTTACAATCGTTATTCAAATTTGTAGATCAGAATGACTTTTATCGTGTCTTAGATGGTAGGGATTTTACTCACCAAGCTGGATGCTACTGCTTGCAGAAAATTTTTTTCCTTCCCGTTGATCGCGGCCGAAATCGATGGAATCGGAAATTACTAAAGAACAAATATCGTCGTCTAGTGGAAATGAGCGAAAACCGATTTTTAAAAAATTTTTTTGCGGTAATAGCTTAACATTATTCACCTTCCCCCGGCTTACCTTACAAAAATATTAAATTCTTAAACGACAAAATACTAAAGTATAAAATTCCTAAAAAAAAAAAAAATTATTAAATTCCAAAGAAACACAGAAGACATAATAATAATAAAAAACTTCATTAAGACTCCATTAAAAGTGCCTACTTAATACTCACCTGCGACCAATGTCACCGCAACGAGGCCAGTTTTGGCTACCTTCCCCGCCCACCACACCTCATGGTAAAAAGTCACTGCAATGAGGCTTTTTATTCCAGTTAGATGCCTTTTTGGATGTAATTTAATGAAGTATGTAGGCACTTTAAGTTTATAACAATGGGTAAAAATGGAAAATCGCGAGGTCTCAGTTCGGGGCGAAGTACTCGTTTAATTCTGAGATAAGGCGTAAGATAAAAACCTCTGGACCAATCTTTAACTATTCTTTAGATTTTTATACGGTTTCGGAGCTGTGGGGGACGCCCTCCGCGAAAGTATCACTGGGCGTTTTTTTTTTGTTTTTTTTTTGTCCTGCCAGGAAGCATCTCCTAAAGTTTGCCCAGGTATTTCAGGGACACAGTGTATAGTCACCCCTTCCCAGCTTCGTCTTTCTTTGTTTACTGTCTGTACTCTTGACTGGAGATGAGAAAATGTGTTATGGTCTCTTTACGACAGTATCAAGAAAAGGAAAGGATGGCTGATCCCTGAAAGAAGACAACTTCTCAACCTAAGTCGCAATTGGGCCGCCAACTTTTCTGCCTCCGAATCATATCACTTCTACCGCAGAAGGATCCAAACTTCCCCGAACTCCTAAAGGGCGAAGGAGAATATGCAATTGATTCAATGTGTACTTTCTAAGTTTTTTGTTGGAATATTGAAAACGCTACCATATATAATCTAGGACCCAATACTTCTACAATTAGTTTTCACTTAGTCATGTTTGAAGAGTATAAAGAGATTTGAATATTTTGTGGCCGAAAATTAATCATTTCAAGACATACTTTAGAGATTACGGGAAAAGAGAATTGCATTTGATTAATATTGCTCCAGACAGGTTCCTTCATATGCCCATTGGCGAGTATAATGACCAAAGTGGCGATGGTGTATAAGCTATAAATAATAAGAGACACAAATGAAAGCCAATTCTTTAGGCCCGATGATCTTGAATAATTACCTTTAGAATAAAATTTTTCGTTTTATGCGTAGAACATCGTCTTGAATAAAGGGTAATTATTTCAAAACGTATGGGACGATGGGTTTTAAAATTTAGTGACGATAATCACTTGTTGAAATTTTTCGCGATTTTTTTTCTTCCCCCGTTCATTTTAATAACGTGCATGTTGCTTCAGTATCTATGAATCGAAATTTCTGTTGGTTGAACGTGACTCTCTCTCTCTCCTCGTTACCCCACTCCTCCTCCTCTTCTACACACATTTCCGCTTCTCTTCGTAGTCACGAGTGGAATCGCGATAATATTGGCGCCCTCGGGGCTCGCGCTTTGACGATCGCATTAAGAGCAACCAGCGCATGAGCATTTCCATGCGGGAGCCATTATCGTAAAATTTCGCAATGGTTGATAGAAGGTCCGCTTCGACGGGCTGTCAACTTTCAGAATTAGTCGACGACTTCCTCTACCTCCTCCGCCTCCTTTTTCCAGTTGCGGACTCCTTGCGGGGTCATGAAGCATTTGTAAAATTATACAAAGACCTCGCGTCAAGACGCAATGATTTAAAAATATTCTCAAATGACGAGGTTAATGAGCCCGATGGGAGTAGTGATGCCTACTTTAACATCACTAAAAACATCCTTGGGATTTTTTTTAAGCAGACAGACGTGTATGAAACGAGATGATAAAAAAATTTGAAGACGATAAGAAAAGTGACGTTGTCGGTCCTCCTTTTATGTTATTATTTTTGAGTAACGGCCGTTATAGCGCTTATAATTTTAATGATTTGTTGTTTTTTTTAACTTTTTTGTTTTTCGACATTAATTTCCGTTGAAATTTTTATCTGAAATCTGATTTTAGATAGAGAGGTTGTTGTTTTTTTTTCTTTTTCTTTTTACTAAAACTTGAAACAAAACTTAAATCAAAGCACTCTAAGTAATAACATTTATGACTTCATTAAAGAATACTGGATCAAGCTATACATCATCAACTAAGAAGAAAGCCTAATTAGAAACCGTCAAATTTTTAAGCGAATTCAAATGGTAAGTACCTAGTTTTAGCGGTTGAAATAAAATGTTTCCACCTAAAAATGGTGATTTCTAGGAAATAGTTGAAGTAACGATTAAATAAAATGTTCAGTTTCAAAATTTATATACAATCACACGAACATGCACACGCTGTTGTTTGCCGAGTTTAATCGATAAGTAATCCCTACGGCCTGGTTCACATTTGATTCAGCAATGCATTCGTCCCAAGGTAATTAGAATAAAGGTAAGTCCAACTTGTCAAAGTGCTTAACGCTCATGCATATTGTTTTACATCATCTTGTTCTAGATCACCTTGCGTTCGTTCTCATCCGTTGCCGTGTAAAGCTAGAGAGAAAAAAGTTTTCTGGAAAGAGAAATGGCGGACACCACAACTTTAATTGTACACTGCTTTGCAATGAAATTGCCCCACCAACTAGGAGTTATTCGACCTTATCCGTATTTATTGGGGAGGGGGGGTTCGTCCTCCTCCGACTAGTAAACGATTAGATGCATGCTCACGGGACATGACCATTTGGGTTGATACAGGTGTCCGGGTGCCTGTATAGGCTCATCAGTTGACACCTGTGCGAGACGGTCCATGCAGTAGTAAGGACTACAGTACTGTAATCCACTCGATTAACGGACAACCGTTCACGGACGACGACAACGACAACCGTTCACGCAATTAACGGACTTTGAACGAGGTCGGATTATTGGCCTCTCTGAGGCTGGATGGTAAACCAGACGGATTGCTGTTTATGTGTCGCGGGACGCAAGGACGATAGGCCGATGTTGGAGGCAATGGCGAGAGGAAGGCATACATGCCAGAAGACAGACTCTGGGGCCCGGAGAAGCACGTCAGCTCGTACCGATAGGCGGATACTGCGAACAGCGCTAACGGACAGAACCATCACCCTGCGGCAACTGCGTGACAACTTCACTATTCCCGGTACTGCTCCAATGTCAATAGCGACAATAGCACGCCGGTTACACGCCGCGACAATGTCTGCCAGACGTCCATTGTTGTGTCTTCCTTTGACACCTTAGCACCGCGCGATACGACTGCAATGGTGTCGTGCACGAGTGGGCTGGCGAATGGAATGGCGCCCGGTGGTCTTCAGCAAAGTTTCCCGCTTTTGTTTAGACATCGACGACAAATGCGGACGGATGTAGCGCAGACCTTTGGAACGTGCCAATGAACAATGCATCCGGTATCGCCATCGTGGACCAACACCCGGGATCATGGTTTGGGGTGCCATCGGCTATGATACTAAAACGCCTTTAGTCACCATCCAAAGCACCCTGACAGCAGCACGGTACTTCACAGAGATTCTGCAGCCCTTATTACTGCCCTTTCTGCACGCCATACCTGGCACAATCTTTTAGCAAGATAACGCCAGACCGTACACGGCAAACATGAGCATGGCATGTCTGCATGATGTCAACTGCCTGCCATGGCTCGCGTGGTCCCAAACCTATCGAAAATTGCGCACGTGTGGGACATGGTGGGACGTCGTTTACGATCACCCCGCAATCTCCATGACCTGACACAGAAGTTTCACCAGGCCTGGGCAAACGTACCCCAAGATGACATTCGCCGCTGTATGATCACCTATACCTGCGGTTGGAACAATGCATCGCCGCTAGAGGCGGTGCCACAACCTACTGATGCCGATTTCCGTTGGGACACCCTGTACAAACGAGTGCATGTATTGGCTCCATAATAAAGGTGTGCTGAGATGTATCTCTTGCTGTATACCTACTTTTGGCTCATTCGGATAACTCCTTGAGGGTGGGGCAATTTCATTGCAAAGCAGTGTATTTTGTTATTACAGCATGAATGAAAACTAAACTATCTCTGATCAATTAATGATTATTGCTGACTTCAGTGCAAAAATCTAACATCCTTATATATCGTACTCTGTCGGGTCACTTCATTGGGTACAATCATTTGTACAGCGCGTTGTGCCTCCTTTCGCCTTCAGAACAACTTGAATTTGTTAAGGCATGGATTCAACAGGGAATTGAAAGCGGTTCTGAGCATTGTGTACCATGGAGATATGAATGCGTCACGTAGTTCTCGGACCTTTGACCGGGATGCAGGCGTGGAGCGAAAATTCCTTTCCAGGTCATCCCAGAAATGTTCAATCGGATTAAGATCCGGCATCCGGGTGGCACTGAAGCAAAAAAAATCGGCGCATTACTGTAAATAAGAATGGATAGACTTGGTCGGCAACGATATCTGCGTGCACTCTGGCATCTAGACGATAGTCCAGGGGTATCAGTGGACCTAATGTGCTAGATCAATATTATCTACACCATGACCAACTTGCGCACCTACCGACAGATATGATGGGTCCATGGGTTGATGTTGTTTGCAGCAAATTCTGTATCTGCCATCAAAATGATGCACCAAGAACTTCGACTCATCGGACCAAGGGACCTATTTACAGTCTTCGATGGTCTAGTGCTGGCATTGCTTTGCCCCCAGAAGCCGTGCTTTTCTGTTCGTCGTCGGCTGTTATACTACGATATCCAATGTCGCTGACGGCTGTTATACTCTCTCTGCAACAGCTTGCGTCTGATGGTAAGCTGCTGCAGATAACAGCTTTTGATGATTGATGGACAGCAAGGTTAAATTCTGAGATGCTTGTCTGGACAGTAAGATTATATTCGGACGTCAATTGGGTAACAGTGGCCTAAATGTTGGTTTGCAACATGTGTAGCCAGCCTCCGCTGAACCGTGACCACCGAGAGACAAGGTCTGAGCGCGGAAACGTCATACATTGTTAATCATCATTAGGGCATTAGAGAAGGGTATTGTTATTCGTATTTCTACCAATAATAAGTCTTAAATTAGCCCTTCTAAGGATGATGTAACAATATATGACGTTTCCGTTCTCAGGCCTTGTCTCTCGGTGGTCACGGCTGAACTCTCTCATCAACGAGTGGTTTCCTTCCACTGAAGTGCTGCTGACTCGGAGATTTTTGTGCGGCGAATCATTCTAGATACACCTTTGAGACTATTGTACGAGAAGAGTTCAGGAGGGTTGCCGTCTCGAAGATTCTTCGTCCAAGCACGTCGTGCACCTACGATCATGCCATGTTCAAAATCGGTTAGATCTTTGCCCTTTCTCATTATCGCTATGATTTACGGTCTAAAATGACGACGGAAAGGTTGGTTAGCTCTATTTATAACCAAAACAGATCACGTGATGTGCAGCGGAATGGACAGAATCACAGAGAGTGGCCGGACAGAATATAATTGAAAAAATACTCATTCATAATTATTTATTGAAACACTTATTATTGAAGTAGCAACGTTTTAATGTTTCCTTTATTGACAAAGTTGCTCGACTGTGCTTTCTTGATGATGGGTAACCTGGATTCAAAAGCTGGATAATGATCAACGCTCCCAGATCATTTGCCTTATATAAAAGCCTGACCAATGCCGAGTTTAATAAAGCTTTTATCCCATTGGCTTTCTATACGATCTTGCAGAAGCTAGAAAACAGAAAGTCATTTAATATTATCAAAAAACGGATGCTTGGAGAGAGTTGTATAGCTAGCTAATTTCATGATTTAAACATAGTTAAAATAGCTGGTGGCAGGAATTTCTATTTAACTCGTGGCATTGAAACAGGATTTTTAGTGAGATGTGCCGTTTACTCTTTTTGTACAGTTTTTCAAAGAGTTTTACAAGTACGTTTATGCAGATAATATTTTCGTAAAAGTACCCATTATTTTGAAGTGTAATGATGTAGTAAAATTGCATGTGATGTCCTACCTTTAGTCAATTTCTTTCCGCACGTCATTTATTATTTCTTTTGACACTACTGCAACGGTAATTCGAGTTCAGAGTTCAACGGTACCTGCAGATAAGGGTAATACTAACAATCTATCCCTCCCAAAAGTAATGAGGAGCTGCACCGCCTTGCTGGAAGTAAATGCATCTTCCCTGATCATCTTCATTTAATTGTGGAATAAGGAACTGTTCAGCATGTCCACATGTCCAAATGCACATGTCAAGAAGAAGGTGCCACAGAGCGGTAAAACGTTTGTGCTTTTGAACTTTAATGAACATGTTCCAGAGAAGTTCAAGCTTCTTTGTTTCCCTTAAACCTAAAAACTGACATTTGGACATTTCAAAACATTCTGTATATTTCCTCTTCTTTAACGTCTATATTCTTTCAAAGTTTGTAAAACTCCTTTAAAACGAAAATTTTCCTGCATATCATGACTAAAAACAAGGCGGTGTAATTGGTAAAGTTCCTCAGGATGTAAATAGCAAAATTGACTATTAGATGACAATAAACTGAAAAGTAGATTAAGCATGTCCAGTTAAATTCTTGATTTATATTGGTTAACTTTGTTATATTATTAAAACGACAATAAACCCACCCTTAACATACGCAGTGTCCCAAATTAAAGTTAAAATTTCGTAGCTTGTTAGAAACTCATGAAATTTTGGGAATGCCTTAATTACATGATGAGAAAGAATTTTTTCCAGAGCATAAATAAAAAAGTTAGTTCCAAAAACCAGTAATAGAGGGCGTATTTCGAGATGAAATGCTGTCAGATGCTAATTTTGGTTATGTAAAGCTGTTTATGCAGAACCAAAGTCGTAATTGTTTAGCATCTTCCAGAACGTGCTTTGCTGGTACTAAAATGGTGAATATCCTAATGAAGCTTTGCGAAAATTTCGTTCTTTGAAGCAGTTACTAAAAGGTCCAGTCACTGGCAATGGACTAAGAAGAATGATTGCGAAATCTGAAGAAACAGGCTCATTGACTGTTCATGCAGGAAGAAGACCAAAGCGTGTTAATCCACAGGTGGTGGATGATGACTTGGTCTACCGTAATTCCATTTCATCTCTGTCAGATGTTAAGGATAGCATAGCAAGCCATGCCGGTAACATTTCAAAGCATATACTGATTTCAACCGTTGAACAGATGGTAGCAGACAATGGTGGCCAGCATGTTTTGTAATCATTAGACAAATAAATTGTCTACAGTGGAACCTCGCATATCGGACACCTCATATAATCGGACACTTTTTTTCAGTCCCGAAAAAAAAAAAAGAATAACACATTCTTAATAATTTGTACACATTTAATAGGACACCTTGCTTTTCCGGACAACGGACAGGGAAAGCAGACCCAACACGTCATCTTAATCTCAATTAACCGGACAAAGGAAGAAAAACAGAATCTAATGGGTTCTATGACAATGATTACTGGTGTGCAAAATTTACCTCGTGTTGATCCGTTAGTAATAGACAAGATCGTAGTGCAGAAAAGTTTTGCATTCTGCGGAGTCAAAGAGCACCGTCGAGGAATTGAGAATTTGCTCTCATAAGCGGAGTTGACAAAAAACAAGACAGACAAGATTCGGGGAAAAGAAAATTGGTTACAAGCGGAGTATTCTTTTATCCGGAGTTCTAAGAATCATGAGAGTTCTAAGAGTTATAAGAATCTTATAGGGGGTTCGACCGGACACAACAAAAAATTGATGACGACGACAGTGAGGATGGCCTCCCCTTAATTCACCTATTTAGTAAAAAACAAAAAGAAAGTCCTACTTGGGTGGCTATTACCCTTCAGGAATTTCAAAATATCGAAATCGATTTTCCGGCTATGGAATCACTGGAACCAGATGGCAGCTCGCAGAGCTGAGGAATCAGAAGACGAGCCTTTTCAAAATTTGGACAGTTGCGAAAAGTCGTTCCCTAAACCTACCATCTCTTCTTATTCCACTGAAGTGAAAATTTCACCTTAAAACATTTGCTGTGGACCGGGGATATGACAAAACACTCTAGTAAATTGTGCATCTTGAGGAAAGTTTATAAAATCCAAAATGGATCACAATCTTACAGACTTCCACATGGATTACAGACTTCTTAAATAAATAAACATTATTTATTGTTGACATTTTATTCGTATAGCCTATACAGGGTGTTTTTTAACTGAGTACAGATTTTTTGGGAGATGATAGAAGAGGTCCTTAGAAGTATTTTTTGTCATATGAACATGGGGTCCCCGCAGCTCCGTTTACTTACAATACTGCATTGAACAATCAAATGACACCGGGACGCAGTGTGCGTTGGTAAGCCTAGATTATTTTATTTTTAACAATTAACACAAGCAATCTACTGTAATAACTTTTAAAGTAATTGTTTGCAAAGAAATGAGACATATCCTGGTCGTTGGATTGGTCGTGGCGGACCAGTTGCTTGGCCACCGAGATCGCCAGATCTCACATCGATGGATTTTTTTTTATGGGAAAGCATAAAATCAATGGTGTACTCCGAACCCGGAGATACCGAAGAAGAATTGGCGGCTCGTGTTGTCGCGGCAGCAGGTGACATTAGCGACATGCAAATCAACTGTTTCCACGCGTACATCAATCCATCATAAAGCGTTGCGAATTGTGCTATGAAGCAAATGGCGGTCATTTCGAACAATTACTGTAAAAGTCATACAGTAGATTGCTTGTGTTAATTGTTAAAAATAAAATAATCTAGGCCTACCAACGCACACTGCGTCCCGGTGTCATTTGATTGTTCAATGCAATATTGTAAGTAAACGGAGCTGCGGGGACCCCATGTTCATATGACAAAAAATACTTCTAAGGACCTCTTCTATCATCTCCCAAAAAATCTGTACTCAATTCAAAAACACCCTGTATAAAGTTAATAATAAGTAAAGAATAAATCAATGAAGTAAATCAATAGATCTTTGTTTGTTACAGTTGTCCTGCAATAAATATTTGCGTCAAGAAAATGCCAGTTTCATTTAACCTGGACACCTCGCTTAACAGCACAGTTAGGTTCGGTCCCGAAGATGTCGCCAGCCAGGTGGCCGAGAGGGCTAGGGCGTAGGCTTTCTAGTTCTCGAGTCCAGCTGGTTGTGGGTTCGAATCCCATCGCGGGCATGGATGTTTGTGTTTGTCCCGGGCTGCATACAGATATAACTTGTGTAAAAGGCGCAAAATGACCTTGATAGTCGACGCCAAAAATTCTAATAAACCAACCAACGTTCATTGTAGTCGAGTTCATTGTTACGTTCTCTATAAAGCTATAGTTCACCCTCTATTGGTGTTTTTGGAACTAATTTTTTTTTTTGCTCTGGAAAAACTTCCCTTCATATATTTAAAGCATTTCTAAAATTTCTTGATTTTCTGATGAATATTTTTTTTATGTATGGAGCTACGAAATGTTAACTTTAATTTGAGACACCCTGTATCTAACCAGACGTTCCTACTAAAATTAGCTTTGTTTTTATTGTATGGCTTAAATTCTGCCAGTTAATTATTGGAAGTGTACATAAAATGCGTAGGCAGTCTGAAGAGCTTGTTTTTATTAAAAACATTAAAAATTGATCAAGGATAAAGTTTTTGGAATTTTTCGAGAACGTTAACTTAACTTTTGAGTTTTATTTATATTTCTAGGTCTGTTTTAAAATACCCTATTCATATTATCAATGGATTTTAAAATGCGTTTCTTACTTTACAAATATCTTCAATTATTCAGCTGTTTTCGTTGAAACTGCAGACTAAAGTACAGATAAAATAAGACGCACCACCATAGGCTATTTTTCTATTTCTGTATGAGCAAAGAACGTATAAAAATTTTATATTTTATTAAATAGTAAATTGCACAAATATGCAGTTTTTTATTTTCTCTTTTAACCATGTTTCTTAAGAATTTTATATTCCATGGAAAAATTATTTATCCTGTCTTAAATCAAAACGATGATATTTTAGGAGATTCACCTTCCCATAGAAACTTTAATTATCAAAGTTTTTGCTCTTATCCACTCGATTTATTCGCTCCAAAAATGTTTTTGGGTGTATAAAAATTTCTTAAACTTCAGCACTCTGCAGTTTTTTTTTTTATTTTTATATAATTTTTTCCGCCTTCTGCGTCTACGTTTTCGTGATCGATGGTTTAAGAAGAGACTCTGAATTTTCCTCCCGAGTGGTCCATTAGTCACACGGGCAATGATATTACGTCATTCTCAGGCGGTATCATTGCGCCGGTGGAATACAGAATGCAAAAGCAGAGACAAGGCATTTTCTCTCTCTCTCTCTCTCTTCGCTGATAAATGGCTGCTTACTTCCGCCGACACTTTTCCCTGCTCGCCAAACCAAAAGCAGATTGATCGACTAACAATTTCATGCCGACCATTATGCAGTGCGTTATCATCGCCGGCGCTTTATCTCCCGCCCGTCTATGGCATTTGCAGTGGAAGAGCAGAAATAGAGTTCCGAAGGTGAGACGATAACCTATTTTATTCACTTCTCCTGCTAAGCGGAATGCCAAATGAAAAGGTTTTCGGGAAGCAAAAGGAACGAGAAAGATAACACCGCATTCGAGAGAGTGTGTGTTTGCATTTGATAAAACTCTTACCTGTCTACTCGTATACCGTTATGCTTCTGCAGTCACCATATTTGCTGATTAGCAGTTTAATGGATAAAAGCACTGGGGCGGTGCTAATATTTTAATAAAGTAATCATGTGACGTCTTTGTTATACGCCCGTTAAAGCGAGACACTTTTATAATGACATGATTATGCTTTGTTGTAATGCCAATCGCAGACTAACCATTAAACCATATTTTCTGTTTCCACCTGGAGGGAATACAGGAGCCAGCGATCGAATCGTCGATAATGTCATTGAATCCAAATTCAATCCATTTGCGTTTTGCAATTTAATTTTCTCATATTTTATTCGTTTAAAACTTTTCAGCTTTTTTTTCCCCCCGAACAACGTATTCTCCTTTTCAAATCGAAGCCATTACGAGGAGATAAGCACATGCAATTCTGTAATCATTTCAACTGTTGGAACGGCCTTTTGCGGATCGTTACCCGTTAATCTTATCGAAATAATAATACACCGAGCTATTCATTTCCACCTATTCTGCAAGCTTTAAACCGATGTGGTAGCGTGGCACAAAATTCATGAATGCATATTATCAATATACAACTATCATTTGACAATAGCAGTTTAAAAATGGTCAAAAGTCGTTTATTGGCGATAGACAAACAAAGAGAACTTGGAATAAATTTTAATAAGTTTGTTGAATGTTGATGCAACTTTTTCTATAAATAATTTTTAATATAACTATTATTCTTCGAGTAATAACATTTAAACACAGTTGAATGAATTTCAATTCAAATTAGAATTCAATATTAGAAGCAATACTATGATTGAAAAATAGGGGAACTTTCATTGTATAACAGGAGTCATAAAAATACAATTCGAAAATAAAACAAATTCGCCAGGTGATATTGATTCCGACTTTGCTTCAAATATCTAGTTCATTTCATTAGCATTTACAAATGTAACAAATGAGCTTTATGTATATACACGCATATAAAATCGGTTGTTTGTTTGTTTATGTGTTGCTCCTAACGTTCTTATTGGCTAAAATTCAACAATGGCATTAAATACTGATTCACCGTGACACTATTAATATTGTTAACTTTTCACAATCAATATCTCTTTGTTTAAAATCGTGATACGGACATTATAATCATTTCATCCCACTAATAGTGAATTTAGCCGGCTCGGTGGCTGAGAGTGTTAAGGCACAGGTTTTTCCGCTCTGGAAACCAGCGAGTCTCGGGTTCGAATCCCGCCGATGGCATGGATGTTTGTGTTTGTTCCTTTTCATTATCATCCTTTCATTATGCAGAAGGCAACGGGAATCCACCGCATTATTACTCTTCCCTTGATAACTGTGAATGGATAGCATATGTCCACAAAGTCACCAAAAGTCGATTTCGACTTGATGGAACTCAACAATACAGGGTGATTATAAAGTCACTATACATTTTGGTGAAAACTCCGTTTTATTGCAGCAATTGCAGTATGCATCAACCAAATATCATACCAGGGTATATTCTTAGTAAATTTCAATGTGTCCCCCTTGCACATCCCGGCACAGCTCCCAGCGTTCCACCGTGGCCCGGAAAACATTGCGCAACATTGCGGTGTAATGTCCTCCACCGCGGCTGTAATACGTTGTTTCAGCTGTGCAATGGTGCGTAATCCTGACCTGGTACACCTTGGACTTGATAAAACCCCACGCAAAGAAATCCATGGGGATAAAATCTGAGGACTGGAGTCCACAGTCTTGGCGAGCCCTGACCAATCCATCTGCCTGGGAAAGCGTGATTTAGTTAGTCTCGAACGATGTTGGCCAAATGGGATAGTACCCCATCCTGTTGGAACACAACGGTATCCTAAATCCTTCATCTCGCAATTGTGGCTCCAGGAAGTGCTCCAACATGTCGAGGTACACGGTACCATTGATAGACCCCTCGGCAAATATGAAGGGCCCATAGACCTTTGACTGTGTAACTCCCAAACACACATTCAGTTTGGGTGTGTTTGGGTGTGCAAATAAACGAAATTCGTTAATGATTTCACCAAAATGTATAGTGACTTTATAATCACCCTGTAGTGAATTTAATGATTTCCATGTAGTTAAAATTAAAAATTAAACATTAAATGTATAATGATTTCCTTCCCATCTTTCTATCCCATCCACCTGCAAATTATAAAACAATCGAAAATAGAATTCCTGTCGTTCGGGGTTTTCTTAAAACTGGTAGTTATTAGAACTTAACATTTTTTGAAAATTTTTAAAATGTGCATTAACTCTAGTAATGAAGTTCGCAGACTATTGATAAAAAGTGGAAAGGCGGCAGAAAAAGCAGTCCCTTTGCTCGGCGCATATTGGTTTCGCCAGCGCACTGCTGCTACTGAGCAAGTGGTGAGTGACCTTGTGGTCATGGAAGTTATCAGGTGGCTGCCGACGATGCGAGCGTGTCAACAGAAGAAACGGCGACTACTACACCAACCCTAGTGAAGAATACTCAAGTTTAGCTTCAAAACATCGAGAGCAGAGTGCTAATTGCAACAACAGTTTACCAAGTAGTAAATTGAGGTTGTTGGAATTGCAGCGCACACAAACCCAAATGATCATGTACACACACCGCCACCTAAGAAGAGAAAAAGCAAGCACCATGGAAAAAATTGAGGCCGCCTATCGAATACGTGATGAAGAGGAACACGTAACGAAAGACAAGATTTCGACGCAGTTTTCGAATTCGTGCGACTTTCGAACATACGGCTAACATGATTGCATTGGCGCTTGGGGGGGGGGGGGGGTTGGAGCAGGTGCATTAAATAGAAACTTTACTTGCATGCGAGATAGTCTCTACTCTAAAATATATCCTAGAACCTAGTAGAGCAAACTATAACGGGTGAAAATGGGTATGCGTTGTATCGTCGAATTTCACCTCAGTAGGACGAGTTCAGGTCTAAAGTAAGATTACGTGGGCAAAAATTATTTAGACTAGCTGTGCCCGGGACATCATTCGCGTGGACTTTAGGAATTGTTGAATTTTTAGATGAACAAATGATTTTTAAAGAACAAAGAGTAGTCCCGAGAATAAATAACACTGCCGACCAAGCAGAAAGTAGACGGTAATTGAAGCGATCAAGAGCTGCTGCAAGACGGGCTGCTTAAACTCCTGAACAAGCTGAAGCTAGAAGAGAGAAACAGGCAGAGAGCTGATGCTGAAAGATCTGAAGAATCCTCAGAACAAACATAGCGATCGAAATAGAAGAATTACAGTTTCATTTTGTTTCATGTTCATTCTATTTCCTTATAGTTTCGAAACCACATGTATTATTCTACACGATTCTTCGTCTGCACTACGTTTAACTCACTCAGGTATACACAACATTGCAACAGGAGTGAAGCCGGGTAGAACTGATAGAAGGCCATAATTGGAGAGAGCCATCCATTGGGAGCATTCTAAAAGAATTCTTTTCGGTTTTTCAGTATAAATATTTACTGTATTAATTCTAAGTTTTTTTCATGTGTTAATTTTTACTGTATATTCACATTTAGATGTTACAAAATTTCATCACACAATGAGCCCGAGCAACGCCGAAGATATCAGCTAGTAAATTTTATAAAAGTGGCAATCTACAAGCTTGGTTTGAAAAGTAACTTGGTTTGATATTAAAAACAAAATTACACCATTTTTCGACATAATCCTCCCGAAGCTCGACACATTTTTCCCAACGTTTCTCCAAGTATTTTTCGTCAAGTCCCTCAAAATAATCATTTACGGCCTGTATTACATCCTCATTGGACCCAAACTTCTCTCCAGCCAGGACGTTTTTCGGTTTCGGGACAGATGGAAGTCTGAGGGAGCCAAATCAGGTAAATAGGTGCGTGCGGAAGAAGTTGGAACCTCAATTCAGCTGATTTTGCCTGAGCAACAAGACCTGAATGCACAGGTGCGTTATCGTGATGGAAAAACACTTTTTTTTCTTCATTCCAAGGCATTTTTTCGCGATCTCTGCCTTCAATTGCTTCAAAAATAATAATTCACTATTGATTGTTTTACCTTTCTGAAGATATTCGATGAGGACAATTCCTTTCGCGTCCCAAAACACACATGTCATGATCTTACACGCTCTTCGCCTTTTTCGGAGCATGTTCTCCATTGTCTTTGACTGTTATTTTGTTTCCAGGGTATAGTGATGAATCCAGGTCTCATCCATGGTCACAAAACGTCGCAAGAAATTAGTTGTATTCTTCTTAAACATAGCTAAACAGTCAGCTGATGAACATACGAATGGTTTTTGCTTTTGTTTGAGTACTCGCGGCACCTATCTCGCACAAAGCTTTTGCATGCGCAAAATGAAATGCACTCGCTTACTTGAGTTGCCTAAAGCCTCTGCTAACTCACGGACCTTCAATCGCCTATCAGCTAATACGATGTCATGGACTTTGTCGATGATTTCTGGCCTCCTGAACGCGGTGTATCTTCGATGCTTGTTCTGCCGCGTTTAAACTCATTTACCCAAAGTCTAATGGTTCATACTATGAACACGAATTACCCAAGATCGGGGAATTTCATGGAATTTCTTTGCTGTTTTCCTTCCAAATGACAAAATATATCACCCCTCTTATTGTATTTTTTTCCATTTTTCAAAAACAATAAACACGGTTGTATTTAAACAACTCTCGCACAAATATACAGGGTGAATACAAAAGTCTGAACCCCCCTTTTATTTTTTGAACCGAAGCAGATATGTCAATTTTGATGAATCCAATGAATAGGAAGTTGTGGGTGGCCTATCCCATGGTGCAGTTTTCATCATCCCAAATATGCAAATTAGGACACATTCAAAATTTATCTCAAAAACCGTAAGGGATAGAGAAAAAAACCCAATTGCAAACAAAACAAAAAAAAAACATCCAAATCGGACCAACCAATCACCCACAATCAGAAGATCATGTTGACCATTTCCGGAAGAGTGTAGCTTGCCATCCTGGAATTGTTCTGTCTTCTGTGTGCTGAAACATGCCTTTTATTTGCTTTTCCGCATGAAAGTGAATGTATGGTAGTTTATGTTAATTTTTTGATTTGCATGCTTTACATGGTGGAAATATCAACATTCACTTTTCCTTGTGCAGTGTGACTGTTTTTAAGCTACAAACAGTTCACCACGTGATTGTGGGTGATTGGTTTGTCCGATTTGGATCATTTTTTTTTGTTTTGTTTGTTTTTTTATGCTGAACAAGTTTGCAATTGGGTTTTTTTCTCTATCCCTTACGGTTTTTGAGATAAATTCTGAATGTGTCCTAATTTGTATATTTGGGATGATGAAAACTGCACCATGGGATAGGCCACCCACAACTTTCTATTCATTGGATTCATCAAAATTGACATATCTGCTTCGGTTCAAAAAATAAAAGGGGGGTTCAGACTTTTGTATTCACCCTGTATACAGTCGAAATGACTTAATTTAACCATAGGGCGCCATATATTGACACGCGAAACCAGTTACTCTTCAAACCTCCCTTGTATATACGAGAAATTCCTATTTAGAATTAATAATTTTGCTTTATTGGCCAGATCCTTTTTGAAGAATTTTCCATTCTATTGAGATATTTTTTTACTTTGTCGTTTAATGAAGTTGTCTTGCTTCTTAGGTGGGCTTTAGCGAGTGAAACGAACAAGCAGCCACCCTTTTCCCAGCTGAATTCGTTGAATCAGAACGGTTAAATTTTCACTCGCACGATCTTTCTCTCTGGAGACACTGCAGAGATTGTAACTGAAGCACAAGTAGTATTAGTACACAGAAGAACTCCGATAATCCGAAAATTTAATTAAGACCTATTGTATGATTTTATGCTTATATATGTTATTGAAACAGCATTGTAGTACAAGTAGAACAGTTTTAAATCAAAGCAGCTTTTGTAATGTTGCTCCTTAATTATGTATCAAGGTATTCTCTATATTATAATTTAATTTGCCGTGTGCATTAATCGAAATTTCGGACCACCAAGTTTAGCGAAAGCCCATTCTAATTTTTGTACACTTAAGAAGTTTTATGTTGAAAGCACATTGGCTACTGTTGCTTGTTTCGCTATAATATTCATTCATACTACTGAATTTCTTACACGTACGCCTTAAATAATTTCTTAGATAAAATATAAATGATTTTGAAATACACTACGTAAACAGAGAAAATGCAACACCCTGAAAAAAATGAGACTAAGCGTGACACATGGAAATATTTTCTGAAAATTTACTTCAAACAAATACACATGACCAGTGGATAAATATAAGGGTGTTCACAAAAGAAGAACCCTACTTTTGTTTGCTAGTATATATCTTTAAAATAAAAAAATATAATTTTATAATACAAAGTATATGAAAAAAGTTACTCGTGAAAATTACCAATGTTCTGTGTGCCCCCACTCGAACAACGTCTATACGATCTTCAAGCTCTCACACTCTCTCCAGCATGTCAGTTGTTAAAGTTCCCACAGCTGCGAAGATTTTCGAACTTTGCATTTTAATTCTTTCAAGTTTTCCGGCATTGGTAGCTTAAAGACTGTATCTTTCGCATATCCCCATAGGAAAATTTCGCATGGTGTGATGTCTGGGGATCTTCGAGCCTAAGATGGAGGACATGACCTGCTTCCCACAACGATCTATCCAACGTTGAGGGTCGGTTTCGTTCAGAATGCATTCGAACTTTCAGAAATATAGAAATAGTGCAGTGTGCGCAACTTTCTCGGAGAAAAATATATCTCTGATGAACGAGCTAAAACCATGGCATTCATTTGTGAACATTTGTGTAGAGAGGATTTAGTAAGTAGTAGACTCCTACTTGCTGAAAAATGGCATTTGGAAAGCCTGAGTATAGGGTAATGCAACGATCTTCAGTACCTCATCAGGATTTTGCTGAGTTGTGTGAAAGAGCCCTTTATACGTAATTGAGATGACTAGTTGTTGTATTTGAGAGTACCCCAAATCATGATTCCACGTTAGAAGGAACAACTTACCCTCCTAACCCGCACTCTATGATCATCAGTGCTGAGACAGAATCAAGGGTATACAAGACGATGTTTCAGTGTTAGGGGGCTATCTTCGCAAAAATCGCCTTGTTCGGAAGCCTGCTTCATCTAATCTATGACGGCTTGTAGGGCCACAATGGCATGATATTGCATGTATCGATGTGTGTGCATGTATTATTGCAATGTTCAACTAAGTGCTCAAGTCCCAGTAGTACGATTCACATTTCGTTCGTCCAGTTAACGTCTTAACGAATATAAATTCGACTAACGGTGGCTTCATTCTATCTAGTTTCTGGCGAAGCGCAACGGAAAGACGATCTGTTGTATATAGCTCTATAATTAAATCTCGAGTAAAATAATCTGTTTGACAAAACTGGCGTCGCAGCATCTTACAGAGACTTTCACTTCTTAAGCTTTGTTCTTTCACGAATCATTGTAGTCTTGAGACGTTCTGCAAAATTACCGTAACGACTGCTTGTCTCCATTTTTATCGCACTTTCTAACGATGACTTTGACTGGAGATTGCAAATTTCGCATAACTTCTGCGTATAAACATACCCTAAAATTTGCATGTTGCTGCGACAAAATTTCAAATTCTTGCGTTCGTCTCTACCAGAGACTTCAAAGTGATAATGAATTATGCTGAGGACGCGTTTAAAACGTCCAACCGGTAGTCAATAGTTTGAATAGTTCAAGTATAATTTAGATTTCTCAGTACTTTAAAGGAATTACATATGTCAGTCAGTAATAATATTTTCAAATATTGTACATATATCAAATGAAAATTGTATATCATTAGGTAGCTAATTATAGAACAAATGAAATTAAAAAAATGAATTAGATTTGTTGTTTAAGAATGACCGCTTATAGCTTTTATTAAAAAAAAATTCGCTTCGATATATAACTTTTTAACATCGACTTACACCTTCAAACTGTAACTTTCGTCTAGGCCTTCTGAAGATTTAGCCGTTCTAGGCTAAGTGCTTAGCTAGTGACTTCATTTGACGTCAATCCATAGCATTTTAAACTGTTATTTGAAAATGAATATAATAACTTCTTCAAAGTGCGAAATAAATAAAAAAATCTTACGGGGCTTTGCATAAAATGGAAAGCAGTTCTCATTTCTTTCATTTCTTTTCGTGAAAAGATATGTTATTCCAGAATCCATAAGATGTTTTGGAATTTATTCTTCACTTGTCACGAGTAGTAGGTAATCCTCGGATGGGGATTCCAGTAAGCGACAGAATTTTTTTCCCTCTGAATTTTCTAAAGAAAATAAAAGTGATCTTAGGAGAGATCTCGATGCTCATAAGTATTCCAGGGTCGTTATCGAGGCAGGAGCAGCTCAAGAGAAGTCGATATGGCCGGCAAATCCCAAACTGATTTCGGCCATAATCGCAAAGCTCCAAAATGGAAAATTTCATTTCGTCTTTTGATAAAATTTGCACATTGTAATTCGGTGAGCGCGGGAAAGGAGAGCAGAGAAGAAAAAGCGCTTTAAGGAGTTTTCATCCGGATTTCAAATGCATATGAATTCGCCGTTTCAGAGCCCTGTGAAAACAAAGCCACGGGAACTCGGCACATGTTGCCTACCACCCACCCTACCTTCAAGACATTCATCGGTCCTGGTAATTGTTCTGGCGCCTCCAGCATCCACCCTCAATGGGAACTGTATCGGAGAACTGTTGATACTTACTTATCTGTTAAATTTGCCTTAAAATCGGTGAACGCAGTTTGGCCGCTCTCTTGATGGGTCTGCGCTTGCAGGGCGCCAGAAATTCGATTCTAAACTTTTTTTATCCTCTTCTCATTCTTCTGCTAATACACTTAAAATCATAAGGACGGTAACTTAAATTTTAAAGAGTACATAACGATTTCAAGGGTTTATTTAATTGTGCAGTCAATTACAAAAAATAATAATCTGATTATAGAAAGGAAGAGAAAGAAGTTTTCTTGCAAGTTCTTATTGGATTTTGAATAGAGCTGAAAACTTCTAATGGAATCAGGAACATACTTGAAACAGATTGTATATTTCTATAGCGAGAAATATATGTGATTAAAAATACTCGTTAATGAAAAAATATTAGTACACAGGCCAACATTAAAAAACGTCTTGAATGAATTTGACTCATTCACGTAATTTTTAGTGTGCTGAATCTGAATCTGCTTTTAGATTTTTTTGTATCACCTGACGTTTCCAAGTTATGCACATAGAGACTGCAATGTTAAAGTAATGGGTGTGAAGAGAAGCGTCTACAGTGTTAAAATGTCAGTATTTTTGGGTCACAAGGAAATTTATCAGATCTCAAACTCTGAATAATTTAAGTGTTTCATTGAAAAACAAGAAATCTATGAGAGAGAAAATATGAGATCAGTTTTGGATTCAGCACAAAAAAAAACCATAATAATCAGCTCTTAACGTTAAAGATATCTTTAAAAAGTTATTATTAGATATCTTAGAATAAATTTGAGCTTAGAAGAGTGAAGGAAGAAAAACAACCTTTCTATGTGGACAAGAGGTTGTTGTCTTCCTTCATTGTATTATATCCACAGTTTCCTGATATTTCTTAGAAGAGTGGATCTAAAGATTTTCTACGACTTCATTGTATTTATTAATTTAACAGAAATATATTACAATGAATGTAGATACACATGCTAATTTTAGATTGCAATTATGATGAACCTGTAGCATTCGTTATTTGAAATTTATTTTAAAGGAATTCTTGAATATATTGCATATAAAAATTTGGATAATTGAAGATATATCTATATCCATAATCGATATTTAGGATGTTTACAAATAATTGCATTGGCAAAATCACAGAATTTGGCAAGATGGGCTTGCCGATGGAAATTGTGACAAAGCACAATAAATTCACATTGCCTGTTTGCAGTTGGAGCATGAACCAGAAAGGTGTTCTTTGGCAGTTTCTTTGGCAGAGTCATAAATTTTGAATTTTGAGGTGGCAGCAATTCAAACAAAACTTAATAATATGCTTCTCTTACATAATCGAACTTCATCACCGAAATTCACGAAACCGCTGCAGTAAACATCCTATACCGTAGAAACTCAGTTTAACGAATTCCTAGGGACTGAGAAAAAAATTCGTTAAAGTGAAACTTCCATAAAAAAAAAACTTTCAAATAATGAAGAAGTATCTTTATAACATTTCATACCTTCACAAAAAAGAACGCGTCTTGTTAATGCATTTCAAAGATTTTCCTGTTCTAATATTAATCGGAAATATCAGATAGTGACCCAGGCAAATGCAATAACCAAGAATACAAATTACAACAAGTACATAAATGAAATAAGGTAAAAGTATATTAGAACAGATTTTATGTAGGTTACATATACAAAATTCTTCAGTCACATAGCTAAAGTAAATAATTTTAAAAAATTCAATGCTCTAATTTCTACTTGACCATCAAGTTTGTATTTATTCGTAGTAATTTAGTTTTTATTCATGGTCATCATTTTCTATTTATCACATAGTTCAGAACTGATTAGTTAGGCAGTTATACTGTTATAACAAGGATTCGGATGATAAGGCAAAATCCCTTATTTGCCTGTTTTTGCCTTTTTTTAATGTTCATACGCCATAACTACCTATTATGCATTTTAAAAGAGGATTTTTCACTTTTTTGGAAAGTGCAAAAGGATTAAGAATATTATTCCCTTTGATGTTGCATCTGACGTGCTGACACATGCCCTACACAGAATTGCTGAAGTTATTTCCCGATGTTGATCTTCTGAGTTATAATGGGAAAAAATAGTTCTTTTAAGAGGCCCTTCGCGCATTCAAATATTCAGAGAACACGCTTTGCCTCCACTTATAATCCGATGTGGAACTTGGTTAGCAGCCGCGACTTATGCAACAAATTATTAAAAAAATTCCGAACTCATTTATCATTTATGGTAGAAGTAATTTTGGTACGGATTTTCAAATTTACCTTACACTACCACGATTATTTTATTTAGTAAATTTAGTAAATGTGTTAAACTGAGATTCGACTATGTTTATCATTTTTTTTTTCATTTCTGTCAGTTTTGACTTATGTCTGGTTTATTTGCACGTAAATCATTGCACGTTTCATCTCTCTCTCTCTCTCTCTCTCTTTCTCTCTCTCTCTCTCCTTGAGGATCTGGATTTCTTCTTTACAGCCTCAGAGGATTTAAAATTGCCCTTCCGGTTTAAGGTTTTTATTATTATTTCACTTGATTCCTGGTTTATTTTATTTTTCTTTGTGCATGTCCACCTTTAATTATTAATGGATAATTTTATTGGGTGATTTTTCTTGGTGAAGATCTTAGCCAGTTCCTTTTTCGAATCACTGCTTTCAAATTTTTTTAGGATGAAATCCAGTTTCTCGTTTTTTGTCGAGATCAAAGCCAAAGTGCAGCGGACAGTGACATTAACCATTCCATTACCGAAAAATGTGTCACTTAAATTGTACTTCGAACACTTGATCTATAGAGATTACTTAATAGACTAATGTATTATGATAAAGCATTTTTTGGGAACTACTATATAAATGGAAAACACGTTTCAGAATAATTTAATTATTTACTCAAAAACCATTCCCAAAAATATTTTTCTTACTAAAATTCAAAATGTTTTGATGATCCAAAAAAAAATATTAAAGTCATTGAAGAGGCAAATCTCAAGATATGAAAATTTGATGTTCCACCCAAAATGGAACCGACACCATAAAGTCAGAAAGTTTGTTTCTGAAAAGGATTTCCAACTGAACTGAAGTCGAAATTTAGAGGAAATAATATTGTCTTTGGCATTCCAAAACCCCTGCACTAAATCACTTGACTTTTGAAATTCCCGACAAACGGGAAAGTAAATTTAAGATGGCCACGTATCGTTTCTACACTCATGAGCACAGTGATATTGTTCCAGTTAAAATTCATCTTGTTTTAATTTTCAAAAGTGATTTATCTGAGCGATTTTCTTTTAAGCATTTGTAATTTAAACGTTGTCTCTCATTAACTTTCCCTTTTACTTTGACAAGAAGTCGCTTTTCCTCTTTAAGTTTCAGTCGATTTTTTAAAATTGCGTTGATATTAAAAGCCATTCTGAAAATCAAAATCAAAATACTGTAATTAATTAAGGACACTAAACCAATTATAAACAATTTTCGATCATGGTATAATTAATATTTTTTTGCTGAGAATTAACCGAAAAATCCCGTTAATTAACCCCTTCTGAATCCCAGTTAACCATCAAGAGCCAGGTGCAGAAGAGTAATTGGACGTTTTCGCATTTTGTCATTGATTAGAATCTAAAGTGCAACGATATTTCCACGCCCCAATGCGCCCCTTTCAACCATGTGGTATACCTGTGCAACATCAATGTGTTATGAATAACAGAAAATCGTATCTCTTACAATGAGCCGTTTATTATTAATTATAATTAATGTTCATTATTTTAAGAAATACACACTCGAGAATATCAGTATTCATGTTACATGCAATAGTATTGTCTCTCTCTATAAACATCGTGAGCGACTTGGTTTTGAAAATTTGAAATTTCAAGCTCTTGGATCGTATTAATGTCAATTTTAAAGTGCATCGATTGTATTTATTCAGTAAATTTTTTATAAAGACTTAAATATGTTTACGCGATCGATCGTTATTGCACACTTTATGTTCGTGAATTAATTCAGTAAACCACACATTTTTGTATTTACATATACATTTCAGTCATGATATTTGACTTCATTATTTGAACTATTTAAACTAAGGAGTTTATATGCGTTATAAAATTTTGTATTCATATGATAATATTTTCATATGGTTCTCTCGCTTTCCGTCATTTATTTCAATCTTATTCTTTAACATAGTTCCTTTTTCATAATTTAAATTGAGTTAACTTTAACATACCAACGGGTTTATTCAAATTGGCAATGAAGTTTAAGAGTTCTTTCTAATTTTATCTCTACATTATACGTGAATATTAATTTATGAATGTCAGATTAAGGAACTTTCATTTTCAAAATTTTAACAACAAGCCAGCTCTAAAATTTAATAATGTTTGGCGATTTCAAATAACTAAATAATTACGAATTAACAGGCTGTGATTACTAATGGTAAATGGGTAATATTGATAAATCTCGCCGATTTTATTGTTTCCTTCTTTACCTGCAAATGTCAGTTGGCACGAAGCATTTACATCATTGGAATACGGTTCTTGTTTTGCACTCTGAAATTAAATAATTAGTTGGCCCAAGATTAAGTATTGCCAGAGAGTGAGAGATTATAAACCATTTATAAAATTATTTTTATATTTTAATATTATTTATTATTGCATTAAATGCATCCCTTCTTCTTTAGTTAAGGCATGTACCTTTCCTTTGCCAGTCGTTTCTAGTATGATTTGTACATGATACCAAGAGAGAGAGAGAGTGAGGGAAAAAAATTGATTTTTTCCTGTTGCGTTCAACGTGGCAAGGGAACGATCCCATTTCCTAATTGAGGGAGTCGACTTTGCTTTTTATGTCCTTTTTGGAAGCTCGGAAACAAAGACTAAACAGAGCGGTGGTGAAAAATATTCGCGAGAACAAAACGACATGGCACCTTGATAGGATTCTCTCACTTTTACTTTCCCAGGAAAAAGAATTTATCTGTTTACGCTGGAATGAACTTAAGTGCATTTAGAGGGCTCTTCAATGAACCTAAATTATTATCAAGAAATAAAAACCTACATTCATTTAAGTAAATGATAATGGCATAACTTATTAAATTATTAATTTTAGAAATATATGAAAAATTATATAACTGCTGCAAACCAAAATTATAGCTAGTCGAAAGCAATAACAATTTTTGAAATGAATATTAAAGTTCAAAGAAACAATCGCATAAAGCTTTAATTCAGCATTCTTACGAATTTATTTAAGAATATAGAGTTTGAATCATTCTTTTGACAGATTTATAAACCCTTGTTTATCAAATATGATTGAAGTTTTATAATTGAATTTATGATTTCAACGTAATAGTATAAAACTTTTGCATTTGGCAGTTTTAGCCCCGCAGACAAACGCCATTACTGAAAGAAAAATTTGATTCCATTCGTTGCGTCGGTTGTAAATCGTAGAAACATCTTAGAAAATATCGTCAGTTAATGAAAGTCTAAGTGGAACAAAATCAATTTGTGGACTTCCTCTATCTAGCATCGGAAGGAAAATACTTTCTAGCGTGTGATGAACACGGTAATGGCTTTGAAGGGAAAACATTGCGAAGCTTAAAGCTGCAAAATTGAAGCAAACATCGATAGAAAGCGAGAGAGGCTAGCAAGAAATAAAGGTGAAAAGATAACACTGTAATGGCTTTCTCGGGGGAAGGTGGTTTATTTATTTATTTACTTTATGTATAGTGATGTAATGAATTTATTAATACATGTCTGTATAGATGTTACTTTTAGAAAAGAGTTCTGGAAAGAGCAGTTTTGTAGGATTTGCTTACAAATGAAATGAATAGTGATCAGCTACTTATTGTCATGTTCATATAAACATGTAGATTTTCTTATTAAGTATATGATCTCATAGATATTAAAGTAATTTAAATATAAAAAGGCAACAAAATGATGACTAAAAATATCAGAAAAAACATAAAAATATATAACAGCATAAACATCAAATCCACAAGAAAAATTTTTAATAGCTCAGATATACATTTCGATCAGATTCGCTGATGAAGGTACCAATCGAAATGTACATCCGAATCATTAAAATAATTTCTTGAGGATTTGTGGTTTATTGTTTTATTCTTCCCATCATCGTTATATGCCCACAGTTCCAAGGCAACCTATTAATTTACCTAAGATCCGCGTTTTCTACCAAATTCTGTACTTCCGTGTGTCCGCACTTTCTTAAGGTTCGGGACATGTGGTATATGAAATGAATGCGTCTTTCATCGCCGAATATCGCATCCAGATTTCTTTGGGAGCAATAGTTCCCGAGATTTCGGCAAAAAAAAAAGAATTTCTGAAATATGCTATATCTCGAAAATGGTGAGTGTCAGCAAAATGGAGCTAAATCAGTTTAATAATAAACATAAAATAGACAGACACTATCGAAAAATCATAATAATCGATATTAAATATCTATATTGATACCAATGCGACTTATAAGTTCATATAGTAGATTCAATAATAATCATAAGTTTAAAAAAATCAAAATTGTATTAATCGTTACTGAGAAATAACATATCAAGCGGATGATATGAAGTGCGGTATTTACTCATTATAAAATATTGCGTTTACATTTAAGACTATAAACATTACAGCAATTGCGCGCAATTTATCAAATCAATAAATGAGAGCCTAATATAAACGACGATATGAAATAGGTCTATCCCATAGTTAAATACTACTTGCATGTGCTTTCGCTATTAGAATTTTTTAAATTAGAATTTTTTTTTTAGAATTTTTTTTAAATTTTTTTAGTTTCACGCTTTATTTTCACGCACCCGCTTATATACCTACCCACATTATACAGGGTGTCATAGAAAAGTTCATCACATTTCAAAAAATCTATACTTTTCTTAAAAAATGAAGATATAGAGATGGGCGATATATTGGAATGTTTGTAATAATCTTAATTTTTGTTTATTTTAGTGCGATGTGTCCTCCTCCTGCTGCACGGCACACATATACCCTATAATCAAATTCCTCCCATTCCTGCTGAAGCTGTTATTCGAGTTTTTAGCTCCTCCAGATTTGCCGGAAAGGGGATACAAAAACACGGTCTTTTACGTATCCCCACAAGAAGTCGTCACAAACAGTGAGATATGGGGATCGAGGTGGCCATAAAAAGGCTTTGTGTGTGCGTTCGCCATTTTGATAGTAACTGACGGACGTCTTCCAGATTCACCCTAGAGACCTCTACCGGCCTTGAACAAAAACTTGACGTTCTCCTCTTTCAAATGGTGAGCGGTTTATTGACCTGCGACCAACGGTTGCCGAGCTATTTACGATTGAAATGAGACGAACCTTTATGTTACACTCTGTACACTATTCACGCATTCACAGTTCCTATAGATACATCTCACTCATACGTGCTCATAGAAAATCTATTTCACTCACCCAGACATGCTATCGAATACATTTACCTATTCATATTTTTTCCACATTTAAATTATCATAAATTTTTTTAAGTTCGTTTTGGTTATGATAGCTTGCTCATTCTCATCTAGTTTTAGATGTATTTTCAAGTTTTAACTTAATTTATTTCATAAACAGTTTTTAATTTTTTTTTGAAGTAACATTCAAGTTAAGACATAGTTTAAGATTTACAGTAATCCCGAAAGTTTGTTTAATCAAGCTAGAAAGATTTACGTGGTTTAATTAGGTTTTTGTTTTTTTAATTAAATTAATCCTTAATCATTCTCAGATACGTAAGGGACGTGAGTTCAAGTTTCGTTACAAATCAAATTTAAATCCTAAAAATGCTGTTTTAACATATAAAATATTAAATATAATCAATCAGAAGAGTTTTATTTAGAAGATTTTTATTCAGAAGTGTCGAATTAAATTCTGGTACCAAGAGATCTGCAAAATATTTAAATGAATTGTCATTTCACGCAGATGAAATTAGCTTAATAAATTTGCTGTGATTGTAAAGAAACCTAAACTTTGCGAACAGTTTATGTCTCGGGTGACTTGTAAGTTACGATGAGACTATAAACATATACCCTTTGGGAAATTAATGGAAGCTTGATGAAAACAGGCAAGGGATAAGGTTACTGAAATTGGATGAGCCTATGCTGTAGCTATTTGAGCTCCAGACCTTACGTAAAGATTTGAGATTAGGGTAATTAAATAGAAAGGTTTTAATAGAACGAGGCATGTTTTATATTGAAGTGTATTCGGGCTAAGAGTGGGGATTTTAAGTAGTTGTAAAGTAATTTACTTTCTAATTTTATTTTGCTATTATCTTTGTGTTGTTCTTTTCTGTTAGGTAAAAAATAAGTTTTTTGATAGATAGTCCATTACTGGCTGGAAAAAATACTTCCTTACTCTTTTTTTTTGTGAGTGTGTGCCTCTCCCCTCCATCCCCACCCCACCTCTTTCTTTGGTATCTTAGCAGATAATTCTCTAAGTATCCACAATAGAAGCTTGATGAGAAAATTCCACAATTAGACCATCGCGGGATTACATTGATTGTTCACGACTTGTACTTCTCCCTCTTCAGAACGGGCGTAATTGAATCCTTTCACACGGCAAACGGATCAGAAAAGCTTCTCGAAGAACCGTAATCAATATCTTTTTGTCATCGAAACGCGCCTCCCGCATTCACTCATTTCACCGACGCTTTTCTCTAATTGTAGTCGGGCGACGAACGGCTCGTGCGGCATCATCAGGTGGCTTTTATTGACGACGACGGGTGACACCGGTGACGGAATTCGCAGATACCCCTCCTCCCCTCTACACACACACGCGTACGCCAGTGCAAAGCAACCACAGCAAAGGATTTTATTTTCCTCTTCTTTTTTCTCTTCGTTCTATTTCGGGAAACTTTGGCGCTTAACAACGATAAACAATTTTTCGTCCGTCTCGGCTGGAGGCCTGCTGGATGTGCGGCAGTTATCAACGGTCTTGTTTGCAAAACGGTGGCGCCCATATATTGAGATGTGCTCTATTTAACATGAGTTATATGCTCGTAATTTAGGGGCTCGCAACCAGGGTTGTCGCCAAACTTTGACAGTTTTCCCACCACCCGTTACCCTCTCCTCCCTTACTCTTCCTAAGACTTTCCGATCAAACCGCAACGGAGAAAGTAAAAATTTCTTTTATTCCCGTCCAAGATTAATTCTCCTATTTAGAATTCCTGAGTTCAACGGAATTCAACCAACCAAATCGGCAACGTCGGATCGATCCATTTGCTGTTTTTTTTTCCTTATTTTTTTTTTATTTTCTCCCGTTTCTTTCTTTTTTGTTTATTCACGAAATTGATAATCTGCGAAGAACTTTTCGGTCTAAAGCTGGCGCAGCATTCTTCAGGAAATTATAAACATTTTTGTGACAGTGAAAAATGGTCTTATATTCATAACGAATTCTTTTCATGCCTTTCCTTGGATTTATGTCGAATCATGTCTGACGGCGACTACTTGATAAACGTTGGTAATGACAAGTTAAGACACCCGAAGACCTCAGGAATAGTCTTGATAAAAATAAAATTAATAATGTTCTTACGTCAGGACATTTTGAATTAAAGCACCCACAACAATATAGAATTGAATTCGAATTTTGCAGCCCAAATGCAAGTAGGCCAAGAAAGTTGCATTTATGATGTCTAAATTTGGATTTCCCATTGAGCCTTATTTAAGAACTGAAACAAGCCCTTTTAATATACTTATTAACTTACATCGTCCGGGCAAATTATTATGACCACCAACCAATATACGTATTCCTTGGAAGGGACTTATTAATCTGCTGGAAGGTTTCACAGGGATCTGTAAGCATGCAGACTTTAGGGGCATCTCGGAGTTGGTTAACTTTCCATAGCGTTTTATGTATGTATCGCGGTAACGCCATCAATTTTCGAAATTGGATTCCTAGCTGGAGATTTTGGTGACCAGGTAGTAGCTTGAAGTCCTCGTTGTGTTCATCACTGGCATTGTCTTACTGGTAGGTGCTATCAATACGGTCAACATATATAAGTGAGTGCAACTATTTGCGTTCCTGTTGCCTTCTAGGTATCAATAGACATAAAGCATGCCATGAAAACATTCTACAGGCTGTTATCCCACCTCTACTAGCTAATAACTTTGGACTCAACGCAAAAATATGGACTCTTCGGAGAAGACTTCAGGGTTTAGTCTCGGTATTGATGCGCAAACTGAAAGGGCTTTTTTGCTATAAATAAGGGGGTGGTTCAATAACAGTGATGTCACAAGGCGTCTGCGCAATAAGTTTCGCTGATTCATTTTTGAGACTTTTCCGCTGACTTCTATTGTCAGTTGTTCAACAATGGCGTGTTTATTGGTCCTGATAAAATGTTTTTTCAGCCGACATTTACCTTGATCAGTGGCATCTAGAGGTTCATATTTGATATTTCGGGTGTCACATTTATTTTATTTGTTCAGTCTCGATACATTTTTACTATTGCAACACGAATACAATCACAAAATTCGCTTTTCCCGAAGTGTTGCTACCTTGTTTCCAAATCCGATAATCATACCAAGTGCCTAGCCCATGGCCTTGACTGTTACTGCATTTACGGATGACAAATATCAAGCCTTACTTAGTTTCAGTCTAACACATCGAGTATGCGCATTATAATATAGTCCTAGGAATTGCCACATTTATTTGGAAAGTTGGTCATGCTATTGTGACTGGTTGGTTGCTTCGTTATATTTATGAGCGTGGAAAATGACGATGGCAAAAACTGCCACTTTATTGATCATGATTCATAAAATAAGGTTGAATACTTTGAACATATATGAGAATCGTCAAAGGTGGATCATAAGCTATAAGAGAGTGTAAGAATCATTATTTTTAATGTGGTGTCCGTGATTGGTATCGTTTATTCAAAACTTCTGTTTGCCACATCTACAGAAACACATGGGCAGGAATGATATGCTTCAGTAAGGTACCCCCGTCTTTGATTTTTGATTCATAATAAGAAGTTTGATACCAAAATAGTTTCTATCTGATACCAAACATGTAGTGAAAAAATTGACACATTCTTGAATGAACAGAATAAATGCTTAAATAGAACGCGCATGAAATATTGCCTTTTTATATAGAACATTCTATTCTCTAATACTTTTAAAGGATATTCTGTGTTTTGATAAAATGTTGACTTTGGTTTACAATTATTCATGCTGAAGATATTTGCGCTTCTCTTTAAAATTCCGTAATTCCATTTGCCGCGTAACTTCTGTCAAATAAAAATGACATCTCCAACACATATACTGGTTGAAATGCCAGCAAACACTGCCAAGCCTGTGTGCAAACATGCCAACAAAGGTGCAATGGCTCCTGATAAATAAACCAGTTTCATATTAACTTAATGGAATGAGTGACGAATACAATTATACAGTTGCCAAATAGTAGGTTTCCTAAGCGAAAAATTCATGCTTAAATTGGAATAAAAGCGATACGTATACTGTTTTTAAAGATGAATAACTGAGGCGAATCTTTAAAGATGAATGCATAGCTTACATAATGATTCTTTCTCCGAAATCGAAATGTAAGCAAATAACATAGAGATTCTGTTAAATTTGAAGATTTTTTTTCTAATGAATATTTAATAGCTCTGAACTAAATCTACAGGCAGCATGTTATTTCGACTTACTTTATTTTCTTCGTACAGATAGATTTTGTATCAATGAGTTTAGCTATGAACAAATAGTAGGAGGAACGGTGAAAGAATATGCTTGAAAGATATCTTTATTAAATATCTTTACAAATTCCGCGATATTTTAGTTTCTTGGTATGGATATTGGATATATCATCGAGGAATGACTTTATTCACATATTAGAAGATACATTTTTAATTCAAAAATCATATTAATCCTTAATAGAGGGAAACTATCTAAATCCTCACGATAGCATATCTTTTGTTTTATTTTAAAATGCGTTTGCCTTGATATCGGTTTTTGTCGACGAGGTTTTTTTTTCAGCTTTTAATTATTGAATATTCTTATTTTGTCAGGCCAACAATGGAAACTCGAAAATGAAACTAAACCTCAGTTTTAACCTCTTCAGCGTTTTTGTTTTAAAACGTAACCGATGAACATAACCCGATCGCGCTTTCGCACTCTTACAGCCGACATTACAGTTCTGTTCAGCTCAAGTAAGTTTTACAGCTCATGTAAGTGTGGTAGATACATAATATCTGACATTAATTTTTTTTTCTTCAAAACATTTGTAGGTTGATTTGTTAAACCGATTAAAACCGCCTGAAAACTCGATAGTCTTCGGGGAAATAAATTAACTTTGATGTGAACTTGAAAATGTTAGTACACTTGTCAATATCGAAGAATAATGTGTTATTGGGGCACGCCGGACTTATCGAGAAGAAGATAACTTTGACCATTCGCTTTTTGAATTTCACTCAAATGCAGGCGCTTCAGTCGTTAAAAGTGCCCAGAAACGGTGCTTGTAAATTTTAGACATTCTTATGGGCATTCGTTCGTAAGCAACGGCTGGCGAGTAAGTGTAACGTTGCAGACTAGATGACGCCAAATTGACATTGATTCCTCCTTTCCATGGACGAGCACTCCTGACCAGTAACACGCCCCGAGATTCTTCAGCAGGCCACTCGAACAATTCCACTTCATTTTCAAGAATCTAGTCCTGCTGTCGATCGTGTTGGAAGAAAGACTTAACAGCCAGTTTCTGAAAACTTCTACATTGTTGGTAAGATCGAAGTGTTCAGAACTTCGAGGTATACTGCATTGGAATCATAATTTTCGGTAGAATAGCCGACGGTACGAGTATTATTCATCTTATTATACAGCTTCTTTCCGAACAGGCTTATTTTTTTTTTTAGGAACATAATCTGAGAAAAATCATTCGCCGGGCTGTAATGAGATAGATCTTCGGACAGTTGCTCTTATAAAATAGACTGTGTAACGTTCTGTAGATAGTGATGATAATAACCGATTCATCAGATGCATTTCCTATTTCAGCAGCAATAAAAACGTCAGAGGAATAATGGGTTAGTTAAATATTTCTTACCAGAGATGTTATGTTCATGTCATGTTCCTTCCTTCTTATCAATCTGTGCGGACTTCTTGAAATTTTTTAGCTGTGGATTGCACCGTTGTGCTTCAATCTCTTCAGGTCAGTTTTGGGAACATCTGGTTTAGTTACCTTGCTCTGTATGAAAACATTATACAAATGACCTCCTATTACCGGTTCACGTTGGAACTCGAAAAATTCACAATGTTCTGTATTTCTACATAAAATTTAATGATTGCACGGCAGAACATCTCAGCTTTATAAATTTACTCCCGGCGCAAAATGCACATTTATTAGCCTCCTTTTTGCTATTTTAGAATACATGTGTTCTGTATTTATAAATTTCTTCGAATTTTGACAGAATTAATTTTTTCGTAGGAATTAGATTACAGTTATATGTTTGTAACAATATTTTCATATATATTATTCTTAAATATATATTTCGAATCAGATCACTTAAAAGGTATGAGGATATATACAATCCGCGACAAAAGTTTAAGATCACTGGGTTTTATTCAAGATTATTTAAAAATGGCTAGTTTTGACAATACCAAATTTTGAAACAGATCGTCAAACTAAATGAAAGTTTATTGCCAAAAATCAACAAACAGGGTGCTTCAAAAGTTTAAGTTCACTATGCAAAAAAGAAAAAAAATTTAAAACAAAACACAAAACAATTTAATAGCGTATGTAGGAAACTTTGTTGGTTATAACATCAAATATGCATATTGGGATCGAATTATATAAAGATATCATTGAATACTGTGGAATATCTCTCCATATTTAAACAATTCCAGCCTTCAATTCATTGATCGATGCATATTGTTTTTCATTTGCTTAAATTGCATGAGGCGTAATGTCCCACTGATTTTCTAACCGCTTAAGATCAGGGGAAAGCGCTGGCGATTTAAAATATCGAATTTTCTACTCTTCAAACAAGTCCAGAACTCATTGTGCAGTGCGAATTGATATATTTTCCTGCTGGAATTCCCTTCCTACCAACCATTTGACATCCCATCCTTGGAAATACATTAGAAAGCTGCTTGATATAGTCCTCTGCATTCTATTGTCCAGTAAAAAACTGAAATTCGCATTCTTTTTTCGCCCTCACCCTCTTCACTGATGATTGATCCTCCCAACACACACCCTTCGTTACATCATTTGCTCATTCTTTCCCAAGTCATGAAACTAATAAAACAACTTATCTAGACCATCCAGATTAAATATTTTGTCATCTGATGATTCTTCTCCAATCAGCGCTGCAGCTCATATGATGTCGTGCTAATTCTAGTTTAGCATCTTTATGGTGTTGTTTCAACTTTTTAACTTTTTTTTTCTCTGCAAATTTGGATAGACTTTAAGAATCTCTGAACAATGCACACAATTGTTGATAAGCCTGCTTTAGTGGCAAATTGGCAGGCTGTCTTCTGAGAGTTAGATTGTTCTTAACAGCAACCTTGCTGATTTCCCATGAATTGGGCGAGGCCTTCCAGATATTTTTCTGCATGATTTTTGATCAGGATTTTTAACAGCTGCATTTACAGCACATAAAACTGCGTCCAATAATTTGTAAAATTTTCCTGTTTTTGATTTATCTTTAGAGTTGAGAACTGAAATCTGAACCTCTCTCGAATTCTATCAACTGTTATACAAATCTGTTATAAACTGTTAGACATCTTGTGTTTGATGACTTGAGCAGGATGCACGTTTGATTTAGTATTATGCAAATTATTCAAAGTTAAGCAAGTAAGACATGTAAAACGGGTTAATGTCTTTTTAGGTGGTAAACTTAAACTTTTGTCGCACCCTGTTCCTTAATTTGTGTCAATAAACTTTGATTTAGTTTGCAAATTTGTTTCAAACTTTATTTTATAAAGTAATTTTACAGTAAAAAATTACATTATTTATTTCGTATTTGTAAAGCTGATCAGTTTTAAATAAACTAGAAGAAAAACCCAGTGACAAAAAAAACGGACTACAAAAAATCAAAACTTGATCTTTGGTCGCGGGCTAAAGGTGTGTGTGTGTGTGTGTGTGTGTGTGTGTGTGTGTGCGCGCGTGCGTGCGCGTGTGTGTGTAAGTGTGTGTTTGTGTGTCTGTCTGTCTGGGTACTGAATCTGTAATTCCAGGATTGTCATTGAAAACGCAACCTGGTGACAATAAATGAATATTAAAGATAAACAATGTTAAGACACGGAAAAGAAAGACACTGCACGAATGATGATAAATGAATGATTTCTACGAGTATATATGGATTTTTGAAAGATAACTTTCTTTAGAAGAATTTTTGCTTTTGTAGAAAGAGGTATAAAATTAAAAGCACAGAAAGTATTAAAAAGTTTAAAAAGTAGATACTTATATATTTTTTTCGAAATTTTCGATCCCGAAGACTCCTGGTTTTGCGATCCTTCGTACCGTAAAATAGGCGAAACAAGCAGAAGGTCGGAGAGGGGAAAAAGTTGTTGCAAAATATCCCGAGTCTAAACGACTACATTACTTGGGAGGAGGATGAAGATGTCTCTTTTAACTAAGCAACTCGCTGCTGCTGCTGCAGGGGGATTTTAATTGAAAGTTCTTTGCTTAAAGTCGCGTTGCGCCTGAAAAGTTTTGGTGCTGTTGGTTGGGAAATTACAGGGAACAGCGGGTGATTACATTGCGTTTGGAGAGGTACTTTGGAAGATAACCGGTTACAAATGGAGCCTCCTAATATGCAAGACGTGACACCACAGGTTCATGAGGGAGCCTTTTGCTCTTGCATTTTGGTGGTCCCCACGTCAAGGGCCGAGAGGTGCCGTCATTTGCGTGCAACAAACTCGGATCGTTTGCCTTTCACAAGAATTCGATAACACCACCACACAAAGCATCCATCGCCTGGCTAAAGTCCTGCTTATTAAGAATGATAATTGCTCCACTACGGAATAGGAATCGCCATAAATATTTGATTCCATTCCGAGCCGTTTTGATTAACGTTAACACGTTTCAGAGAGCGGTTGATGGATTCAATTACACGTTTTACTTCTTTACTTCTTTTCTACTAGGACAGTAGAACCATTTTATCATACTAATCAGTGTCAACATGTAATAATAATTCGCAGAATGCAAATTTTGGAATCAAAAATAGATGGATTTACATGCAATCTATTTATTTCTCGTTTAAGTATTTCAAAAATTGTAGCCTTTCATAGTGAACCTAAAATTTAATTTATGTAAAACAGGATGCTGGTTATTTAGGCAATTTTTATTTCAGAAACGTACCTCTTTTTAAAGGATTTAATAATTCATTTGCTTTGTTACAAACAAAACGCCGAAGCAATTCAATTAACTTGAATTAAAGTATCGATTGCTCGGAGAGTGGAATAAAATTTAATTAATTAGATTTACGTCGAGAGTTGTCTTTGTTTTTTAAATAGAGTTTCTCTGTTTCTTCATTGTTTATTTTAGTTTTTTTCCGTTTGATTCGATGATTTTATTGTATGCAAAGTTGTTTGTTTCCTTTTCCGCATTTCCTATCTAGAAGTTGTTGTTGTAAAGGTTCTTCTTTGTTTGTTGTGTCGAGGTCATGAATGAAGTACTTTTCCTCAAATTTCCTTTTCTTTTTCTACATTTATTGATTTTTAAAGGAAATGGAAACCTTGTTTTAAGAATAAATTCTGTGTCAGGAAACTATAATCAATTAAATTTTTAAGAAAAGTTTAGAATGTTCCATCCTAAAATTAGACAGCATGTATTGATTACTAAATAATGCGTCGAGCATGCCAAGATAAAAATTTATTAGCGTTTTCATAAATTAAAATTTAATGAATGTAAATTAGATTATAATACACCGTATAAAAAAGTTTTCATACACATTAGGGGTTCCTTCGGTTCATATGTTTGAATGCCAGCTCTACTGCACGCTATGCATTTATGTTTTACAGTGTAGCCAATAATGATTTTTTTTTTTTATCTTAAAATACCGTAATAAAAAATTTCGACTTCTATTCCAAGAGAAGGTACAATTGTTATTGTCGTCCTTACTACGAAATTAAGCAAAAGTTATTCAAAACTTTTATATCAAACTGAATGGATAAATAATTCCAAATTACATCAGAATTTTTAAATTTATCTGGCTCATATCGTCAAGAAAATGTTATCCTGTGAATTACTAAGCCGAACATAAATGAATTATTAAGCCAACATGTTTCAACATTTCGTCTTCATCAGAGCTTATTCTTATTATAATGAGGAAGTTATAGTTTGAAATTAATAATGAATGATATAATAATAAAGATTCACAATGATTGTGGTATTAAATTTCTGGTCTAAATTGCGTTATTTATTAACTTTGTTTTGTTTTTCTGGATAATTATTTCAATTAATCAAAATGAGATAGCTTAAATAAATTACTTCGTGAGGTAAACTTAAAAAATCATATTAAATGATAATAAATAATGAATAATGGTGAAATTTACTTTTTCAAGTCTGCAGCATTTAATTTTTGGAGTCCTAGTTTTCTGGTCTCAGATATTGTTCAGTTTTGATGCGGGATAATGTTAAAAGGTCACGTTAATTTTGAAATCCTGACGCTCAGGTCTCAGATGTTGTCCAAATTTGATGGAAAATTTGTAACTTATTATTAAAACACTTTTCCTGAATTTTGAACTTCAATTGAAAATTCAGGAAAAACGTTTTTTTTTATAATTTACTAATTTCACATCAAATTTGGACATCTTAAACCAGAGCACCAGGACTCCAAAAATTTAATTGATGTAGACTTGAAAAAGTGAATTTTATCATTATTCATTATTTATTAATATTTATTAATTTTTTAAGCTTAAATGATGAAATTATAGAAAGTTATTTAGTTAATCTATCTCATTTTGATTTCAAGTAGAACTTTCCATAAATGAAAGTATTTCAATTAATATATAAAGATTTTTAAATATTTTTTTTTTAACTTCAACAAGATTAATATAAACAAAAATAAGAATAGATTATTAAACTGACTTCATATCCTCTCGTAAAACTGTTTAAATATAGGAAATTTGAAACTCAAACAATTGAGCCATTATCAACAATTATAAAAACCTTCCATCCCCTAGATATAAAAATCCTATATCCAATATTTACATTTACGATTTTGGTTTGAAAGGAGGGACATTCCCCGGATTGGGATAATGTAACAATCCTAAATCGAGAGAAAAATTATAAAAAAAGAATAATTAAAGAAGCAATCTTAATAAAAGAAGATGAAAATACGATAGCGCAGACATCGTACGTCTTAAGCCCTGATTGGTTGATTTTATAATTTCCAAATGTGTAATTTTTTAATTTTAAATTTCTTTTTTATTTCATATGTTTGGGAGGGAGAGTGTGATTTATGTGCATTCGATCTGATGATGAGGTGTTGATCACTTCGAAAACGTTAATCAAGGTAAAAATGAAGGAACTTTTATTTAATGTTTATGATTTTTCAACTGACTTCGAAGATAACATTCGTTGGAATATAATCTTGGATTTAGGGCATTTTCTATCGTATTAAACGAATTTTCGCCACTTGCAAGGTGTAATAACTTTTAAAGTAATTGTTTGCAAAGAAATTTCAAGGTGCACGTGCTTGTTTGTCGCGGCAGCAGTTGACATCAGCGACAGTGCAAATCAACTGTTTCCACGCGTACATCAATCCATCATAAGGCGTTGCGAATTGTGCTATGAAGCAAATGGCGGTCATTTCGAACAATTACTGTAAAAGTCATACAGTAGATTGCTTGTGTTAATTGTTAAAAATAAAATAATCTAGGCCTACCAACGCACACTGCGTCCCGGTGTCATTTGATTGTTCAATGCAGTATTGTAAGTAAACGGAGCTGCGGGGACCCCATGTTCATATGACAAAAAATACTTCTAAGGACCTCTTCTATCATCTCCCAAAAAATCTGTACTCAATTCAAAAACACCCTGTATATGTTTGTGTATATTTTAAAGTGCTGCTCAAGGGTTTTTAAATAATGGGATCGTTTTCGTTTTAAATGTAAATATTGGATTTTTATATTTAGGGGATGGAAGGTTTTTATAATTGTTGATAATGGCTCAATTATTTGAGTTTCGAATTTCCTATATTTAAACAGTTTTACGATAGGATATGTAGTCAGTTTTATAATCTATTCTTATTTTTGTTTATATTAATCTTGTTGAAGTTAAAAAAAATATTTAAAAATCTTTATATACAATCATATTCTTCAACGTTAAATATACTTAACATTTTATTTCAATTAATATTTTTATACGAAGAACAACAGACAAAAGCTGTAAAACATAAAATTTACTTAACCAAATACATAACATAAAATTTGATTAATATACATGCGCAGAAGATTGTTGTTTCCTATTACTATACAATTTTATTTCCTAGTTTTATTTGACAATTTTAATTTATCTTATTTAATCGACTTCAAGCGAAGCTTCAGAATGCGCACAAAATCTACAGCCAACAAAAAAAAAAAAACAACCCGCCCTCACCCAAGACGGAAATCCGTCCACCTGCAAAACAATAAAGAAAAAACACACACATATTTTCATAGTCAATTTTTCTGGAATATCTAGCTTGATAACGTGTTCTAATATTGCAAAGAGAGAATTAAATATCCCACTATCTTAATTTTGTGTTATCCTGTTTTTTGGTTATCCGTGCTATTTTTATATAATTTATCTTATTTGTTTTTAAATTCATAATACAATTTCGTGTTTTGAAAGAGTGTAAACTGAACTGACGAACCACTATGCAGTCAATATAAATTTTAAAAAACTCGCAGCAAGACTTGGTCAGCAATCATTATTATTCGTGATAATCACATCCAATCACTTTAATTGCGTTGGATTGAATTTACTCTTGGATTTTAATCTTCGTTCTGAATTAGAATAATCCATACTCATTAGTCGTGGACGCACAGTGCAGTTATAGGAATCCAAACTGATATGAAAAAAAGTGTACAAAATATCTCTGTTTGATCGATTTTACAACTTAAAGCATATTTTATGTATTTTAATTTTCAACCAAATTATCATTTTTATTTAAAGAATATTTTTTTAAATTTCCTTTTTGAAAGAATTTTTTTTAAATCCATTGCTTACGTTTGGGTTCTCTTGCACGGGCTATGAATAGGAGTAAATTGAAAGTTTGCAATTTTTTTTTAGATTTGGAATTGGTAAATGTTTAAAATGTGATATCGGAAATGGAATTGGCATTTTCAGTTTTTTATTGAATGAGTTTATTTTTAGCTTAGCGATTGGGCCGGCATTTCGATTTTTTTTTCTTTTAAATTTTCTTCCTTAACCGAATTTAGACGAGAGATTTAATATATGCCAAATGGTGCTTTCTTTTAAACTTTTCATTTTCTTTTCTTTGTCAAAAAGTACACTGGAAATAGTTTTTGGCCTCCTTCCTCGTGGAGTAAGGTAAATTTTTTTCCAAACCGTAAAAACTTCTCAAATTTTCAGCCAAGTGTTGATTTCAGTTGGCGTTTGCTCATGCAAATTTTTCCACATCGGAAATCAATTCTTTGGAGCTGCCTCATAAAAAATTAATACAAGAACTCCCAAGTTACCCTTGAGAAAAGACTTTAAAATGAGTTTTAAGGGAGAAAAAATATTATACGAGCAGTAAACTCCTGTGAATGTTGAGTTCCTTTCGCTCTTGCTGGAGTTCTTATTGTTTTTTTGGCCAGCAACTAGTAAATTAAAACTGCTATTACCTCTCGAGCAATTTATTTACTTTAGCAGCCTTTTTTGGCTAATGTTTGTAGAGTCTTAAGTCACTTTTCGATCGATAGACTCAAAGTATACTTGAAGATAAATTGGTGCCAATTTTAAGTTACATTTTTTTGGAAAAAGTACTTTATATGCACATAATTTAAAAAGTAAAGATTTGGAGAAGGAGGGAGGGTAATGACGATGAATCAGCCGTCGACGTTAAAGCAATATTTTAAATTGCCTTCCCTAAATCATTTGGAAATCGAGGCTTAAATTTAATAGTTTGTAATTTATAATAAAAGTTCTTTAGAAATTTAGAACATTATCATTCTGTTTCATTGCATTATTGTAATTGAATGATTTTATAGAGGAAGAGAAAAATATTTTAAAGACCTAATCTAAACTATATTATGAGCAGTGCATTCACACTTGTTAGGTAGTTTCATAATATTAAATAAAAATGTGAATGTTTTCAATCGATATAATTAATGAAGCTTTCTCGTGGCATTTCGAGGCACATAGCGTCCATGTAATGTATAGATAAATAAATGAACGGAAATCTTTAACATCTCTACGGCTCAATTTTTCTGATAAATTGTCGTTAAAAAGAAACGCGTTTCTCATTTGGTTTTCTAACACGGTTCGTGGAAGATTTATGTCGTCTGATTTCTCGATTTGCTTCTCTTCCGCCTGAAACAAAACGCGAATTTCCTCTATGATTTAGAACTGCGTTTAAAAATAATTTCAGTCGGAAATACATAAATAGATGTCATATCGAAATTTCAATAAGCTTGACATAATTTTAAAATGATTAAGTAAAAGTAAGAATAATAAAGATTTTGGAAATGGCCAGCACGTTAAGGATAAATGAAGTTACAAATTGCACGGTATATCCTTCTTATATTTATATTGAAACTGAATTTTTTCTACTCTGTTATTAGCTGGTGCTCTCCAGGATAATTTTGTCTCAATTTATATTTTCTTACCCTATCCTCGTGTTCTTATTATGCATGTGACCAGTATATTACGCGCACCACCTAAAATCGTATTGGACTCCCTGTAATCGTTATTATTGTTCAAATTCGATGGGCCTTGACTCTAAAAGTTGCCGAGAAAAGGCTTCAGGTATTTTACCTCATTCCTTGGATGAAGGCAGCAGACAGCTTTGACCGGTAGGAAGGTTGGTCGTCGCGAGCGTGGTTATCAAAATCTATCTCATCCCACAAATGTTCGATGGGTTTCAGATCTGGAAACTGTGACGGCCTTGGAAAAAGACCAATCTCGTTGTCATACTCATTAAACCGCTCCGACACTAATCGAGCTCTATGGCATGAAACATTTTCCTCTTGAGAATGTCCTTGGAAGGAAGACCCTGAGCAATCATTGGTGTTGCTTCCACGAAAACATTGCCCACACTGTAATCGATCCTACACTCGCCTGCAAAATTTCACTGCAAATAAGGGTGTGGTTGTTGGCGCCATACCCTGGCACTACCATCCACATGCTTCAATACAAATCGACATTCATCAGACCATCTAATTTTCTTCCAGTCGTTAACTGTAAGGCGGAGGCGTTCACAAATCCAGCGGAAACAAACTTAACCGTTGTTAGCCGAAAAAAAAGTGGTACTCGTAGGGGCCGTCAGATGTGAATTTTTCGAATTCAGAAATGTTCTTTGTATCCCCTCATTGTATGTAGATATTATTTGACAAATTGTTATACGCATGTGTTATTCTCACAATATGCTCATTTTTCTTATATTTCGGTCGTCGAGCATCTATTTCTGTCATCGACCACGAATCCTTTGGCTAGATATTTTTTCCGTCTCCTGCCAGTCTCAATACATTCAAGCACATTGTAATTGTTGTTCGAGAAAATTCTAAACGTTGACGGTTTTGCAGATGCTGGATCTTGTGCGCCATGCAGCAATTATCATGGTTTTGGGTTTTTTTTGAAGTCGCTCATGACGTGACCACCGAAAGAGAAGGCATCCGCAATGAAACGTAATACATTGTTACATCATCATAGACAGGGCAAATTTAGGGCTTATTATTAGTAGAAATACGAATAACAAAGCCTATGTATGATGTCGTAACAATGTATGACATTCCATTGCAGCGGCGTTCTCTCTCGATGGTTACGCTCATAACCTCATGTTTATCCATCACTAATTCACGCGAAGTATTTAGAACAACTGATGGCATATTCAAGTGTAACGTTTAGACTTTTATCAGTTGATCGCGTCAAAGAACTTAGTTCATTTTATTCAGAGTTGACGTGGCTAATAATTTGTCCACTCAATTATTTATTCAACTTGATAAATGAGCGACAAGCAAAAATCCTGACTACGCAAGTCATACTTCTCCAATATTTACATTTTTTCCTCCTTAACCGTTTGGGTGTTCAGGTGAAATTAATAAGTGTTTTGTCAGTGTTACTGTAAAAATTTAAAAACTGGGTAAAAATAAAGAGACACTCCCTTATTTATCCTTATGAACTGGCCACAATTGTGCTGTTAATATTTTATTACTTCAGATCAATAACTAATTTATTAGCTTGACTTCCAGTCACAATAATGTTAAAATTAACGCTCCCTCTAAATGGACGTGGACAGGTATTTTTACTTAAGTGCGCAACGCATTCGCTATTTTTTTTTAATTCATTTTTGTGCAAATATTGCATATATTTAATATTTTAGTCTGGTATAATTCTGTAGCGCGCAGCAATAAGAAATATTAGAGGAGACATTGTTTAATATAGAAGAAAATTGCCGATCTGGCAAACATTGGCTGCGAATGGAGAAACTTGGCAGTTTACGTTCGCCGGCTCGGCACTTTATTAATAACTTGTCACATGAGTTTATTATTTATTTATTTATTTATTTATTTATTTATTTATTTAAACATACAATTTCAATTTCAATTCAAATTCAATTGTTATTTACAATTGCAAATACGATTAATTGCAATCATAAAACAATAAATTGGTAATAATAATAATATTCAAATTTAAAAAATATTCATACAGAGAAAAAATCAGCAATTTTAACACCAAAAGAACTTAAAGGTGCCCAAAGGCCTGGGGCCTGTCCAGGGGCATCCTTTAATGAAAAATTTATATAATCAGTATAAAATTTTATAACTTTGTATGATATTAAACAACAACAATATTAATTAATAGTAGAATAAACAGAAGATTGCGTAAATTATTTAATAGTAAACAGAAGATAAATCAGATGTAATTTGGCCCGAGCAAATGCTTTTAAGGAGAAGACGTTTAAAAACTTCTTAATGAATAAGACTTAAAAGTGAGGCAGCATATGTAATTATTATCCGGGGATGATACAACATTAAATTATAGGATGGTAATTCGGAGTCAAAATGACAATGATATCGCTATACACTTAAATTCGAAAGCAGCATCGTGGCGCTGTCTACTCCATCGATTAAGAGTGAAAATGAGCCGTTTAAAATGGCACCAGTGACTTTAAAACCAAAGTTTATATCTTCGCTTTCATAATTTGCACACAGGCATATGTCTCTAAGCATCCGCTGTAGTATTTTTGAATGAAATTAAGGACGCATTTACCTAATCTATATAAATAAAAGATTTGTATGGGTGTACCCTATAGACTCAAAAACTACTCGACCGATTTCGCTGAAAATTTTACAGTTTGTTCTTACTAATGCCAGGCTTGTTTAGAGAGTGGTTTGAATGAAATCCGAAAGGTAGCGCTGTGAATATCGATGTTTTTTTGACAGTGTTAATTGAAGATTGGATTTTTTTCACATTTCGACTGCATTGCCGGGTCCGCTAGTATACCATAAATCTCAAAATATAATCTTAATAACTACATTATGAAATTAACCATATTAATTTCGTAGCTATTCAAATTCACTTTTAGCAAAATGGCGATCTGGCGTAGGTGGATAGGTAATATTAACGATTAAAATATTAACAAGTATTTCGGGTACGTAAAACTTTATGGCTGTTTGTCTTTTTTTTTGGAATAAATTATCCGTAGGTTAGAACAATGTTTTAAATGAATGCATGAAAGAGAATTACGATGGCTTTAGCGAATAAAGCGAAACGAATTATCCCCAGTTTCCTTTAAAATTGTTTGAAAATGTAAATTACTTGATTTTGCTACAGCTCTTATTGATTTTGAGATCTTTATAGCTCTTATGGTAATTTAATTTGCATTTCATGTGGTCTTAAATGCAAAGTAAGTGTGAATATTTCATTTTGGGATGAAAAAAAAACAGAAAAGGAATTGTTATTTAAAAAGAGGAACGAGACTTTCCACCGAGCTGTTCTTTTGTTTTCGTAAACAAGAAAATTAGTAGAGGATAAAGAATGTAAACGATCAGTTTAGGACCATTCTTTTCTCTCTCTTTCTCTCTATCTCTCTTCCTCTCTCGATTGTTTGTCCGCAGCAGCAGCAGCAGCCTTTAGATTTTGCCTGCGTAACCACTCTTCACCTTCTTCGTAACTCGATCCACCCACTCGCTTTCATTCGGAATATGGACAGGCTGTTGAAAACGAGGCCAAAGACCCCGTAACAGCTATTTTCGTCAATTATTAGGCGGCGCGGAGGATTATAATTGCTCCAGCATTGCGTGCCCCGTTTCATTTACATTCACACGATGTGTTGACTAAACTTCTTCAGCACGTAAATTCCTCGCCGTGGCGTTTGGAAATTGTTGCCCGGCTGCAGTTGAAGCTGTTATGGACGACATTTTCACACGAATGCTGTCGATGCGTGTTGTAAGGGTTCTCTCCCCTCCTCTCACTTTTACCCCCTCAAAATCTTTGATGTTCCAAACGGCCATCGAGTGGCGTGGCCCGGTGTTGAAATGGCGAGCGCCACCAAATAATCTCTCAAGATTCGGAGCGTTTGGCCATCCCTTCTTTCTGCCTTCCTTCTACGGGTGATTTGCATTTGCCTAATGAAACTAGAATTTTAATTACGACCCTTCAGTAGCAGTCAGTCAAGTTAATGGTGTCCCTGACAGGCAAGCGCCATCAGTGGAAGTGGCTTCCTCTGGAAATGATAAAAATTTCCCAAGTCATTCGGGATCGGAGGTCATTCCATCCTGTTTAGCTTTGTAGTTCTTGGCTATTATCATTAGCACACAGGCGTGTAAGAATGATGAATGTGTAGCACTCCATTTTGATAAGAAAATCCTGTCTCAAATCAATCTCAACTGAGATGAACGCAAAAAAAAAATGCAAACGTCGGCTTAGCGAGGATTATAAACATTAGCGATTTTCGAATAATTTTTTTATATATTTTATTAACATTGTTACTAATACATATCTCGTGTTTTCAAAGGGGAGGGGAAGAATAAAAATCATTTTTACTCTTAATTCTTAAAGGCAAGCGTTGTATATGTATCTTCCGCATTGAGCTCTTTAATCCATGTTGTTCTAAAGTCGCACTTAGTGTTTTTAAGATGGTTTTTTTTTTACTATTGAGTATCATAAACTCTGGGATGCTGTGTTTATTAAAGAATTGGAATACAATAGCATTTAGATGAATCGTGCCATTCTCTTTTTTGCTTCAAATGACAATTATTTCTTGAATAAAATGTTTTTTAGAATTGTTTGTTTTGTGCATGCCCTTCGACCTTTAATGGAAAAATTTTCATTTTGAGCATCACTGGGTTTCTAAAGGAAATGGAGAAATCTTATATCTTAATGGCATTTACACAAGTATATACATGTCTTAAATTTATGGAAAAGGAAGATAAAAAGGGCTTGCAATCAAGATTTGCGGCACCCTATATCCCATTTCCAACGACATTTATTTGACCTTTTATTTACAAAATGTAAATTCATAAAAGAGGCGCCTTGGAAGGGCTCAGCAAGCCGAGCACATTTACCTTCTTAGAAATACTAGTTAAAATATTTGGCGTTACATAACACGGAAGTAAACGAGTTAAATTTAAAAAATGAAAACAGAAAGTTTAGGCAACAGGCAAATGAAGAGGAAAAACTTAAAGAAAACAGGCAGCCATGTGTGAACTAAAACGTGAGCAGCTGCTGTTTGCGAAAACATGAGAAGGCGACTAGTGTTACTCGTAAATGAAGTTGTTCTCAATTTCACCCTTGTTTTTATTTGCGCGTATTTTTATAGCAAAAAAGAGACAAGGAAAAATTGACTCTAATTCTGCGCGATGCGGTATAGGCGGAAGTTGTTGATAAAGCGTAGGTGAAGAAATTGCATCTAGTATCTAGTCGGGAGCTTCGGCTTTACAATGGATGGGGGCCAGATTGAATGCCACCTACTACGCATGCCTCGAAGCAAAATTAACTCGGCGAGATGTGTCATTGTTAGCGAGGCGCAGCTCCATTTCGCCGCTTGATCGCTCCCTTGCCTCTACTTGGGCGGCAGGGATGTCCTCTAATCCCGACCCCTGGCACCTGATGATTTCGTGCGCTGTTCGCCTGCCACTTGTGTTCGATTGCGCAAGCCAAATAGAGTTCCCGTCGAGTTTTTCTACCTCCCCCGCATTTTTACAACCAGTAATTACTTTCGATTGCACGGGAACAAAGTTCCATCCCGGCGATGAAATGAAGGTGAGAAAATGGGGGAAGAGGATAAAAAAAGGAGAAGGAAAAAAGAAAACAACAACTCTGCCACACTTGAAGATTTAGGGGCGAAATTCCCGTCTCGAGCTTCTTACCTTGTTGGAACATAGTTTTCTCTTGAGGTTTGCAAGACCGTACAAAAGTTGGACGTGTATACAAAAAGGAGAAAAATTGCTTCTGACAAATCTTTTGCAGGAGAAATGAAATAAAGTATTAAAGAAGGAAATACACAAAAGTTTGGGTTTAATGGTGAGGATTGAGTTTCATCTGAATATTTTGAATGTGTTTTTCAAAAACATTCTATAGTCAAAAAAACTTTCTATAGTCAAGAAACTTTTCTACTAAGAAAAAAACTAGCTCTATTTTGAAAAACAATACTCACGTAAACCCTTGACATACACCATTGAAAGAAAAAAAATTCGCTTAAGGAAGACTCTTTTGTAGGCTAACTTATTTTGCGAATTATAATAAAAGATGTATAAAATTGTGTATTATTTAAGATATTCGAATATTTGCACTTTAAAAAGCAAGTTACTAAATCTCTGGTTGAAAAAAAACTCCCCGATATTCGGACGAATTTTATTTTATGTATTGCGAATATAATATGGGCTTTCCAACAGTACTTCAGCGAAGTACTAGTATTATCGGCCTACTTCAATTTCTAGGTTGAAATCAAGGACTCCTAGGTTCAAATAAAACATTTCTCAAGAACCGTTGAAACTTAAGAGAACTTAAAATTTGCATTACCAAATTACTAAAGAATAGGCAAGGTTGGCTTTAACTAACAGTCCTTTAAAAAGTTTTAAGAAATACTGCCAACAGAGTTGTTTACTTTTCTTCAAAATAATGTGATGAGATATCAGAAAGTAACGCCATTTATTTTTTTCAAAGAAGATTATAAAACATACAGGCAAACAACTAAGTGCAGCTGAAACTAGAAGCAATATCTTCCGAGTAGAAGGAGAAACTTTGAATATTTTGCGAACCGGAGAATGTGGATGTTTCCATACCATGTTTGCAGTTTTAGGCTCAGGTGTGAAGTGCAAGACCCACGACTCATCGCCTGTGACAATGCCATTTAGAAACGCATTTTCTTCCTGGTTATGCCGCTGCAGATGTTGCAGACTGGACGCCATTCTTTTTCCAGTCTGTTCTTGTGGCAGACTTATTGGAATCCAACTCGAACAGACTTTGCAGTATCTAAGCTTCTCGTGCACCATATCCCATGCAGATGCAAAGGATTTTTGTGAAAGGTTTCACTCACCTCTTTCAAGGAAATGCGACGGCTTTCTTTGATTGTGTTGTTAATGTCCTCGATAATGATTGGTGTTGTCGCTGACACAGGCTGTCCAGCACGCTGTTTATCGGCAAGGCCAACTCTTCCTTCCCGAAACATTTTACAGCATTTGCACACATTGGAATAGTCCAGGCAGTCGGCACCGTATACTTCTACCATTTCCCCATGAATTTCCGCCGATTTCTTACCTTTTACGAAACGAAATCTTATAACAGCTCGCTGTTCTTACATTGTAGTCGACGTGAAAGCGGCGGCCATTTGTAAAGCGACTGGTAGCATGTAGTGCGCATGCGCAGGAACAATTCTTTTTATGCAGTGTCTGTGCAAGTTCTAAGACTTCTTTATGGCTGTTAACTTTTACCTCGATTATATTTCCTCCTTTAAAAAATAAATGGGATTACTTTCTGATATCCCCTCGATGTTTGCTTTAATAATGAAGTACCTTAAGATGAACTTAATAATGGATGAAATAGATAAAATGCTTCTTTCATATAAGCGAAATATATCATCATCTTCATTATCATATTCAACCTTTATCAATCCACTTCTGGTCCTGGGATTTTTTTTTCATAACAGGTTTTTGACATTGTCGTTTCATCTAGTATGAGAGCGTCATCGTGGTCTTCTAACATTTCGTGGGTACCAGTCGACAATGTCCATCTGTTGTCTTGTCTTATGGCAATGCGTCCGGCTCATCGACATTTGAGTTGTCATATCCGATTTATGACGTCAAAGACATTTTATGTACTCGAATCCAACTGGCCCATCTTTTGTTCCTTCTTATGATCCTACCTTACATCATTCCATGCTTCTTTTGGGTGGTTTGTGCTTATTGGATGGCTTTTCTGTTTAATGTCCATGTTTCTGATCCGTAAGTGAAGCCTATAGTATACACTAAAAGACTTTCATCTTCAGGCAATAGAGGCATGTTACTTTTTAGGATTAATCTATTTTTTCCGAAATTACTTTATCTTATTCTGATTCGTCTGTTGATTTTATTCATAATACTTCCATCCATAGTGATTTCTTTTCGCAGGTACACTTAACTTGTACATCCTTTAATTAAGTGCCATTCTTCGTGATTTTTGTTCTTAGTTATAAACTCGTTGAACATACTTTTGTTTTCTTCAGTTTCATTTTCAGTCCCACCTGTATAGAAGTTTTTACAAGCTCTTGTGTCATTTGCTCTAATTCGTCTGAATTGCTACTAAAAGGACGATGTCGTCGGCGAAGCATAGATCAGGCGAGGCTTTAACCATTTATTCCTCTAAAAACTTCTTCTAGTGCAACATTGAATAGCTTCGGTGACATTGTCTTCTTCTTCTCTAACTCCTTTCTCAATTTTTTCCCCTGGCTTTTTCTTTATGTAAATCGATAGTCGCTGTAAACCTTCTTGAGCATATTTACTGTATGTAGGTGCTGTCTATCCCACTTGTCTCTGGAACCTTCAACACTCTAAATGATAAAGACTTGCTTTGTCACCCAAAGCAAAATATGTCATAAAATTTATTGTGGAAAAGAAATAAAATATTTTCATTTTACTGTTTATCATATGGAAGTACCTTGTTAACTTGAACCCCCACTATGTCAATGAATTCCATGAATATAAGGTATCCCAAAAATGGACTGCAGATTTCGTCAACGTGCAGAAATTTAATCCGTCGATATACGATGTATAATTATGTAGCAAAACATCTCGAGTTAATTGACATGGTTATTAATGTTATTGTCATTAGTGTCACACCTGAAGTCACTTATTATCTGGCCTCACTTATACACGGTGGCAGACATTCGGTTTTTCCAGCGAGATTGGCGATTAAGGCTCTTTAACACGAGATCTTTAACAAAACAAATCCAGAGGGGGTCAAATCTAGCCCAGCTATAGATTGAAGATAAGCCGCTGTAAAAGCTGGTGCAAGCAGTTTATCCTCTCTTAGTAAGCAATATTCCATATGTTAGCTTTCTATAGGTAAGCTAAGCAATTTTTTCCCTGCACTTAGCCTGAATCCGCCCATTAGTGAAAGTAGTATCGAGATAATGCCGAACTTCCTTAAGGATTCATGGGATCCATTGGTCTAGTATCGTTGGATGACATTCAAATAAAATAGGGTATAAAAACGATACGGATACTATTCGTTTATTGCCGATGCGTTTTAGTATTACACCATTCTCAACGCTGGCTAAATGGTAATGGTGTAATACTGAAACGCGTCGGCAATAAACGAATAATATCCGTATCGTTTTTAGACCCTCTTTTATTTGAATTCCTTAAGGAAACGAGAAAGCGCGCCGTCTTGATGGAAATTAAGATTCTTGGTTGCTACATCTTTTTGTAATTGTGGAATTAGAATATTTTATATCATTTCTAAATACACGAAATGGATAATAGCACTCTACTGGAAATAGAAGGGACCGTACAGTTTGTCTTTGCGAAAGGTAACAAAAAATACAACGCCTTATCAGAGTTGCGTTTCGCTACTTAATGAATCATCAACCCATAGTAAATTAATATACACTGATGAAATGATGGAATGTTTTTCTTGCGAAACAATATCCGTATTATGAGGTGCGTTCAAGTTCTAAGGTCTCCTAATTTATTTTTAAAAAATATTGACCCTAGAAAGCTGAAACTCCCGTGATTTGTCCACATAGTCAACCTTTACCCGTAGACATTTTTCATAATGCTGACGCCATGATTGGTAGGCCACCGCAAATGCTTGTTTAGGAACCAGTTTTGTCTACTGGAAAATCGCTTATGCAAGAACGAAATAAAGCTTCTGCTCATCGAGCGGCTTTTCAGTAGGCAAAACAGGCCACTATAGAAGTGTTTGCAACGGCGATGCAATCGTGGCATCAGCTTTGTAAAAAATGTGTACGGCTAGAGGTTGACTATGTGGACAAATGACGGTAGTTTCAGCTTTGTAGGGTCAATAGTTTTTCAAAAATAAAAGAGGAGACCTTAAAACTTGAACGCACCTCGTATATATTATAGCCGGTTGCCTTTTTTAAAACTGTTTTTAGAGGACATTTTACAAAACTGCGAATTGAAGCTTCATCAAATGCTCATTATACTGTAGCTATTAACTAATTAAATTAATTAATTTTAATATAAATATATAAAGAATTTCTATATTACGCTGCTTATCTAGAATTATTTATTGATCAAAGATTAATAATTACCCAATTTCAACAAGTGGCCAATTACTGTATGAATGCTGATAATTTTATGCACGCATATGTTAATTTCTGAGTGTTTCTCTCGTTATCTTATCTCTCTTTTTTTATTCTTTTTCCTCTTCCTTCTCTGGCGCTGAAGTTAATTATTCCGTGGAGATGGTAATTTATGAATAGATCAAGATGATGAAAGCAAACAATGAGGCAGCCTTCCCACTGAGATTCGATCCCACAATCTTCAGCGAATATAATTAGTCTCGAGTCAATTATTTACCTGGACTGAGGTTCATTCCTGTTAGGAATTTTTTTCACGTCTTGTATATTAATTGTATGATTATCAGTTGCTGGATTTTTTCAATCTTCATGTGGTGGCGCGCCAGAAATTTTTTACGTATAGCTATTAATATTTTATTATCTTCAGGCGTAAGTTCAGTTTTACAGATTTATTATTATTATTATTTTTCTATAAAAATCGTAATGAGTGCAAGTGTTCGTATTTGTATTTGCGTTAGGAAATTTAATAGTGATAATATTTCTAGTAAAGAAAATAGAAGTTACTATTTAGAAGGCATGCACTTATATCTACTATATATTTATGTCTGATACTGTATTAATAAATTATAATAAAACAGCTTAAATAATTTTTGAATATCTCATAAATTTTTAAAACTGAAAATTAAAATTTATGAAATGCAAACAAATGACAATGTATTTTATTAACGTTATCAGTAAGTTCTCATTTATTACGTGGAATCCGGAGGAAATTACATGTTTGTGTGCAGTTCATTCTTCATTATTGTAATTAACCTTTCTAGAACTGACTCGGAAATTATTAAATTTAACTCATTCATATTATTAAAAAATTATAAGTTCGATGTTTTTCTAGGAACACGGTTTGAGATTTTGTTATTGACATCTTTTAGCCATTGTACAAAGACGACAACAACAAAAACACTGGTTTAGTGTTCTTTAAGGGTCTTTGAGAGCGAAAGACCGACAGAGTGAATGACTGTCTGTCTGTCTATCTGTCTGTCTGTGCGATTGAAAAGGAAGGAAGGAAGGAGAAACAACAACGTTGGCGAGTCACTCTATTGATCGGCGAGTTTCTGGCTTGTCTCTTTCATGTAATGATTGATGTAACAAGTTATCCTAGCGTCATAAATATTTTATTAAGTTGCATGGTTGTCAATTATGAGTAATACTGTGTTGCACCTCAAGCTAGACTAGCAGTTTCAGCTTAAAATTGCGGTTGCTCCCATGGAAATAATTCTATTTTCCTTGAGGGGTTTTTTTGTTTGGAAGGGGGACGAGGCAAAGAAATGTCCATTGTTTGAACGACATGGAATGATTCTATTTTCTTGAAATATCTTCTGGTCGATAGCTACCTATGAACCTATCTCAGAGGGTGACAGTATTTTTATTGCATTTTGAAATTGAAACTAGAAATTTTCCAAACTCTGTCGTCTTTATGGTGTCGTTTTTCATTCTTTTTCCATCGTTACCACCGTTGTTATTTGCTTAAGTTTTAATGCGTGCATTATTTTTCAGATTTTTCGAACATTAAACTAAACCGTAATAATAAATATAACATTTCCTGGTTATACGATGATAATGCTAGGAAAAAAAATTTAATAAAAATTAAATAATATTCTATAAATTTGGAAAAAAAACATATTTACGTCAAGTTGTTTTTTTTAAAAAAATTCTTTTAAAAGAGAAGGGAACGGGCAACACGACCTGACATTTTTTTTTTTTTTTTTTTGTTTGGGAGTCCTTGGAACCGACAGGCTCGGAATTGAAGGGCTCTATCTACAACGGGAATGGACCGTTCTTTTACGAAATGTCACAGTGAATGATGACATCTAATGTCCTTTGATGCTGCCATATGGCGATGCATTTGACCCTCAAATTTTATTGATGGACGATAATACACATCCTTATCGTCCGGATGCTTTTCTGTAAGATGACGATGCTTCGAACGCATCGAGTAGTTTTCCGCTCCACAGCCCCTGGTCCATTAGACCCTGAACAGATAACAGGAGACTAAAGGTTCCGTGTTCGAGAATTCGTCATGCTTGATCGCTAGATGATCCTCCGATAAAATGAGAGATCGATAATGTTTTTCTTTTTTTTTAGAAATTAAATATGAAAGTGAAATGCTAGCTTATCAGTTTGTGAATTTGTAAACATCAAAGCCTGTGATTATAGTAGACAGACGGTTTGTTATTATTATTATTATTATTGTTATTGAAGTAAGGAATGTCACAATATATATTATAGTTATTACGAGTTATAACTATAGCTTATATCATTTTCTTATACATTTTGTAATAGTGCTGCAAGAGTAATATAATCGATCAAGCATTTTTTGTTGACCATGTTGTTGTTAAGATCGTAAATCGATTAGCATAAATATAAATGTTGATGGTATGTACAGTATAATCATTTATACATCCCTTCTCTCAGTTGAGAATATAATAGGAATTATTTTGTATACGTTGTGCAATAGAAGACCCAATCTTCAAATGAAAATATTTGAGTGAGAAATGCGTTCATTGCAATTGTTATTCAAAAATTATTCTATTTCCCCCCCTCCCGTTTTGTTAACCCTTGCAAACTTTGATCGATATCCATATACAGAGTGATTCAAAAATCCGTACCCGATTTCCAAGTGCTATGACTACGTAAGCGTTAATGACTTTCCTACCATTGGACAGAGGGGTTCATATAGTTTGTTGAGTTTGCCTTAGAGGTCTCCCCGGTCTCAGTTGTTTTCGATATAGCGATAACCGTTCAGCGCTAATTTCACATAAGATTCGTAACGAAAGCCCTACTGCTAAGAGTATTAGAAAATGGCATCAAACGTTTCGAGAAATGGATTGTTGGTGTAAGCGAAAACGCACAGTTTGGTCAGTCTTACTCGTCATGCCAGCTGAGAGCTGGGGCTGCTCCAGACGACTATTTAGCGTCTTCTGTGACATCGTTTACATTGAATACCTGAAATCACCATTTCGAAACTTGATGATATAGCCTACAAAGATAAGAAAAACCTACCTAATAGCTCACTGCTCGATTTTTGCAATGATGCGAAATTTTGAACAATGATCTTCTCGCTTTGCCACCTGGTAGCGCTGATAGTGATCTCTCAACTCTGCTGTGGATAGTTGTTTACTATCTTATTTCCGACTCACGACAAATAACCTTAACTTGATACAGTCGAACTTCCTTAAAACGAACTCATTGGTCACTCCCCAAAAAATTTGTTATACGGAAAATTTGTTACACAGAAATATGAGTAATACTCAAGATTTACATATTTTTCTACGTTGGGACCAAAGTAAAAATTCGTTATAGGGGAAAAAGTCGTCATATGATTTTCATTATAGAGCGGTTCGACTGTATTACAAAATAAACTTCAAAACTAATTTTCAAGAAAGCAAATCTACCTAGCGCACCTCTGATCTCATTTAATTTACTTTAACATAATTATGTTACCGGCCTAAATCTTAATAATGTCATAAAAACATTTTTCTAATTTCAAGGAAGCAACTCGATCGTTCTTTTTTAACTAGCTGCAAGTTAACTCTGCACATTGTTGCATTTTGGATCACCATTTGTAGCACTATTGGACAGGCTTTCCTTTATTGTTGTAGGCTATGCCTGTGTATATTTGCAACACCCTGTATATATGACTGGGAAAATTCCATGAAACTGCGAAATTTTCAAAACCACTTTCTTCTCCTTGAGTTCACTACTTTTTTTTATAAATCATCATTTACTTTTAATATTTACGCTCTACCATGATTCAATTTGTTTCAACCACCATCACCTTTAACTGGTGACTTTTTACTAGAGGACTTTATTAAAAAATAAAATCTTTAATAGTTGCCGATGCAATCAAGTTTTTTGCTTTTTCTCTTAAAAATGTCGCTTAATTTGAAATCAGAATTCATTTTAAAAGCCTTGTCATAATGAAATTAATAGCTATAAAAATCGCGTTAATACGGCTCAGTAAGGCTATTGATTATAATGCGCAAACCGATGATGTTCACATTGACAGATAAAGCTGACGGAAGCGTTCCTAGCAGAAGAACCCGTAAATGACTGGGGTTTCAAACAAGCGAAAAACTTTTTTAAATGGAGTGACATGTTGTATTATTCTCTGAATTACAAAATTTCTCTTTTAATCTTGGGCCTTCATCGATTGTAAACTGAACTTCATTTGAACAAACGCATATGGAGTTTCTCAAAATAACCGATCCACTTTTATTATGGAATAGATGAATTATAAACGTGTTCAATTTAACATTAATATGTCATATTATTATTTTAAATGCTTTTGAGTCTGTTAGAAACAAATGGCGGTATTCTTTGAAACCAGTCATGATGTTAAAGAATAAACATGAAACAGATTTGTATACCCTCCATTTGTGCTTCGCTGCTATAAGAATGGAGAGAAACTTCAGATAAACAGGTTTATTGCATTCCATCTGCGATAACATTCAAATAAAAGCTAATAATGCTCATTAAATGCTAGAAAACCTTTCTCTTCTGAATTCCTATCAAACTCAATGGAAAAGTTCGCAGAATGACGGGAGAAATCTTTTTAAACATTGAAGCTGAAAAGTTCGTGTTGTTTTCATTGTTCTAAAATTTCATTCCTGAAGTTAAAAAATTTTCAACAGCCTGACATCGTCTCTATACAATTCCGTTTTATCAAATTCAATAATCAACAGTTGTGTTTCTAATCTTAATGGAGCCGGTGAACAATAACAGCGGCCATTCGCTCCACACATGATATGATGGTATTCTTCTCCATGTATTCTTAATTAGCTACTCCTATCTTTTTGGATGTGATGATAGGTGATTATCATTGTTTCATTTATTACACTCCCAACTAATATGTGTTCATTAAGTTAGTAAAGAGCTAGCGATAGTCGATTCGCTTACAAAACGAGTTCGATGTGCTATCTCTCTTTTCTCTCCGCGGACTCAACTTTGTTGACATGCCGTGAATGGACGAAGTTAATGGGAGAAGAGGAGTGAGTTGAGCACCGTCGGCGCATCGTAACTATCGCACCGGATGTGACTCCCGCGCATGCTCCTTCAGGCACTCATTGCAGTCGAGGGTCGCATGAGATCGTTTAGGCATCAGTCCATAACGGAACGCTTATCGATATCGTGGGCGTCAACTTGACGGGGACATCGTTAACTCGATCGGTGCGCAACTTTGCATAGTGGGATAATAAAGTTGCGTGATCCTCATCAGTCACACTCACGTGATGTCCCCTGGGACCACCGCGGAATCTGTTTCGAGCGCTGTGTCCGCTTTTTTATATATATATTTTATTTCTTTGTTGGCTTAACGATTTTGTCATTAAAGGCCCTTTGATTTGCTGGCAGTACTGAGATTCGTAAGATAAAAAAGAAAGAATCACACAAAAGCTTTAGTGCCAGGAAAAATTTCTAATCAATCTGACTGCTGCAAAGGAATGAAATTGCTTTTAATATAGCCTGCGCCTTTTTATCTTGCGCTCTGGCAATTAGAACATTATCTGGAATCTTTGCGTATTTTAATTAATCAACTTGTTAATTGACTGAAGTTTTATCGAATATTTTCATATTTTTTTGTTTTCAAATCTCCATCCAAGCTATCCTCATATTCCGATGGTGTTATCATAATTTTATAAAGCCGATTATTTTGAAATCTTAATAATGATCCTTAGGAATGAATAAAGAACATGTACAGTTATGAGGAAAAATAAAAATGGTGTTTAAATGCTTTTATTTCTATTTACGAAGCGTAATCTAACGTCTTCACAATTACGCACTTGATAGAATTCAGACTTTCAGAATGTCAATAACTTGCTATCGCATGGATTCAAAACTGAATATTCCCCGCGTAGACCAGTGATCCTAGAGTGGAAAATCTGATGGTGTGAGATCCGGGCAAAGATAAAAGACACGAATTAATTATTTTCTCTCCATGACTCCAAACTTACAGGCACCCTGTGCGTTTCTGTGGTGAGTAATAGACATCATTAACCTAGTCAGCTACTGTCATTGTTCTTCGTTTCCTGATGCTGCCTGTGCCAACTCATAGTGGCAACAACTTGCCGCGCTAAAGGTGATATGGTACTGTATTGTTAAACGGTGTCTGGGTTTACATCATTATGTTTGCATTTGCTATCCGTGTAATGTCCTATAAAGCCGCAACAAAATCAATGTATGGTTTTGCTTTGTTTAGTCGCGTAACGAAGCGACAGTCATAAAATCTGACATTAACTTTCGAAACTTATTCGTATGTTGACGATGACAATTCGCATATCAATACCGCGTTTGCTTTGAATTAGCATATGACGTTGATTTCAAAGGTTTTACAAAGAGCTTTCTATATATGTGAATTTTATGTTTTTTGTGGAAAGATTCTAAAGCAAATATTAAAAATAAAATTGAGTAGAAAATTTTTCTTCAACCATAATAAATTTTTAGCTATATTTTTGGCTTTATTATACGTGGTAACATTAATTTCTCTCTCTAACTAAACTTATCTACAATAACTCGATGGACCATAAGGAAAATGGATTTATAAATAGAATTTTTCGCACATTTAAGTACGCCATTAGTAGAAAAATTCCGCAAAGCCGTAAAAATGCTTAAAATTTAAACGCTTAATTAAATATTTTGAGCGACTTTCAAATTTTAAAACGATTTATTTTATAGCACTACCTATATTTCAATTTAAAAACTGTATAAATACTGTAGATTAAAAGATCCTCGAGGGTATATAAAAAATTAAATTCACATTAACAGGCAACTAACACTATTTTGTGTGAATAAATTTCTTTAATTCACCAGAAAACGGCATAAATATTTTACCAACAAGACTACATAGAAGAACAAGATTTCCTGACCATATACATCTAGCAATAGATATGATGAAGTTAAGAGATAAATACTAATCTTAAAAACTGTAAGATCAAAGAATTAGTTAAAATCGAATTTTGAATGATGGAAATCGTTTGTACTGTTAAACTGGATTCTTTTTTAAAATTCGTTGCTGAATAGGTGGTCCCATTTCTAAGTAGTATTTTATGATTTTAAAACAGCCCTGTATACCCTGTCACATTAAATATACAAAAATTTATTTAAAAATTGACATTAAGTTCATTTGAAAACGGTGGAAAAACTTTAGTCTCGCTTTCATGAAGAGCATGCGCACTTAAAATTTTGTATTTTATTGCAAACATGTGTTGGTGTTTGCCATGTAATTGGACACTTCTTCATTTGCTGTTGGTCAAGTTGAGAGTGGAATCTGTTGGGAAACTAATCTTCTGGTGCCAGAGATCGCCGATTGGAGTCTCGCTCCTATCGTTGTCATCTCTTCATAAATCATCCTTTCGTCGTCCCAATTGACTTTAGTAGCGTAAAAAAGATATTAAACAAAAAAACAAAAAAAAAGACACTACTTTATCAGCGTGCAGAATTTTTTCAAGAGTTTGTGCAAAGGAATAAAATTGTCATTTATTGTTTCTTAAAATTTATAATATTTTACGTCGTGAAATAATATTGCTTGGTGAAGCTATCGCTGTAATGACAAGATAAGTAATTTAGTGTGTCTAAAAATTCCAACCGAAGCCGAGCTTAACTGACCAAATCATGTGATACGTTTACGACTGTCATTGTTACGAGCGTATATTATAAATAAAGAGCTTGAAGTTTAAAAGGCCAGGCACAAAAAAATTGCTACGATGGTGAATCAAAAAGTAGGTTATACTCAGCACATACGTTGTCGAAGAGCGCCGCCATCATTCACCCTTTTTAAGGATGTTGCCTGAGTGTCTATAATTGCAACGTGGCATGATCCCACGTGTTCACGCGTTTACTACGTAAATAAGAGTATTGTTGTCATGGCGCAGCAACTACGTAGTTGTACACTCCAAGTTGGAGATTCGCGGGCGAAAGGCTTAAATTGCACTGAATTCCATAAGGAAATTTACAATGTATACTGGGATAATGTGATTTCTCGTCCTGCAGTTGTGAAGTGGTGCCAGCAGTTCGAAAATGGGCGCTCAGGTTTGACGGACGAATACCGAGCATGAACACCATCCACGTCCAACACTCCCGAGCACATTGCCCGCGTTAATGAGATGATTCTGGACAATCGACGAATCAGAATTGAAGAAATCGCCAGAACACTTAGCGTTTCTTATGGGAGTGTGTCAGGGGGTTTCCAAGACAGCTCACGGACCGTCACAAGAATTAACGTTTCCTGTCGTCTTTGACTCTCCTGCAACGATATTACACCGAAGGAAACGCGTTTTTGCGCCGAATCAGCACAGGGGAAGAATCCTGGTTTCACCACTTCATCCCTGAAGCCAAGCGGTCGTCTATGGAATGGAAGCACGGGAACTTCCCACCCACAAAGAAGTTCAAGGTTGTTCCACCTGCGAGGAAAGTCATGGTGACTGTTTTCTTTGAATGTGAAGATGTCGTGTACACGGAATTTATGGAAAAAGGAACGACAATCAACGCAGCCTCGTATTGCCAGACGCTCCGAAATCTGAGAAAAACGATAAAGGAGAAACGGCGGGGGAAATTGAGTAAGAGGATCCTTCTCCTGCACGACAATGCCACACCGCATACAGGAAAACTGCTGTCAATGTTTAAGTGGGAGGTGTGGCAACATACACCATACAGTCCCCGACTTAGCCCCATGTGACTATCATTTGTTCGGGAAAATTACATGTGACCTGGGAGGAAAACAATTCCGCACTGATGACGACGTCAAAGACGCAGTGCTGACATGGTTGAGAAACGCTGGGGCGGATTTTTACCGCAGCGGCATGGAAAAGTTAATTTCACGTTCAGACAAGTGTTTACAATTGTTGGGTGATTATGTAGAAAAGTGAACTAAATGGTGCGCGTTTCCTCAGAATGTGTGTATGGGATCTTAACTTACATCTGTTTTTACTGTTTCAGAATGTAATTTACTTTTTGATTCACCCTTGCATTATATCACTTGATTTGGTCATTTGTGGTCGTTCGAATTTTTTAGAGACAGCCTTATACAGGGTGTTTTTGAATTGAGTACAGATTTTTTTGGGAGATGATAGAAGAGGTCCTTAGAAGTATTTTTTGTCAT
>JAHWFO010057283.1:514925-613815 GCA_023313115.1 Rhysida immarginata | reverse complement strand
TTTTTTGGGAGATGATAGAAGAGGTCCTTAGAAGTATTTTTTGTCATATGAACATGGGGTCCCCGCAGCTCCGTTTACTTACAATACTGCATTGAACAATCAAATGACACCGGGACGCCGTGTGCGTTGGTAGGCCTAGGTTATTTTATTTTTAACAATTAATACAAGCAATCGACTGTATAACTTTTACAGTAATTGTTCGAAATGACCGCATTTACATATGGACTAATCGTATTTTACAAAGGGGTTGGATACCATGGAATCTCCTTGACGAAGTTTGTCCTAAGACTTTTCAACAAACAAGCACGTGCACCTTGAAATTTCTTTGCAAGCAATTACTTTAAAAGTTATTACAGTAGATTGCTTGTGTTAATTGTTAAAAATAATCTAGGCCTACCAACGCACACTGCGTCCCGGTGTCATTTGATTGTTCGATGCAGTATTGTAAGTAAACGGAGCTGCGGGGACCCCATGTTCATATGACAAAAAATACTTCTAAGGACCTCTTCTATCATCTCCCAAAAAATCTGTACTCAATTCAAAAACACCCTGTATATGAAAGAAGATATTTCATGTATAATAATGTAATAATTTTATGATAGTTTTCGAGCGATTTATGACCATCATAAAAGATTGGAATGTACAAATTGTTCATTATATGCAGGAGAAAGCCCAATTTTTTCCTAAGACGAAACATTGAGTTTTTCTTATATCCAAACTTTTTCATGAGAAAACGGTACACAGGTGCTCATTGAAATTGCATCACTCCCTGATAGTCCAGACTTTTGGACTGGTCCATGGACATAGTCAAGGGAGGACAGGGGGGCAGTTGCGCTTCTCTCAAACTTATGTACAAATACTTTACGAGAAATTGTTACATGTATTATTGGTAGAAATTTGAGGTACACGGGGAAAATTCGGAGTTTCGTTATTGGCTTTTTTTCTGCAAAGATGGGGGCTATTATTTGAACGGTAATTAACTTCAGCAATTGGGATAAAATTGCGAAATTTCAAGATGATGCAATTTCATTGAGCATCAGTAGGCCTATTTATGTAATCATTTTACTGCTTATTGTTTACTTTTTATCTGTCTATTATTATTATTTTTTTAAAAGTACATTTGCATTGTATATCCATCCACCGAAATTATTTCCATCTAGGATGGGTCGATTTTAAGATAACTTGGAACTCATTTTCGAACTGTTAAATTTCGGTAAAAATCACAGTTCGATATCACCACCTTAAACAACTGATAATGAACTTTTTATTTTCTTTTAACCTGAGTTTCTTGCTATCCAACAAATTTCATACCTTCTTTGCTTAAATGTAAGCAAACGTGTTCTAATGAATATCCAAAAGTTTTTAAATGTCCTTTTTTATATTACACAGCATATGGGTATATAATTTTGATGTAAAAGAGTGCAAAATAATTCAATCGAGGGGCGATTTTGAAATAGAAAAAAAATAATTAACAAGTACGAAGAAATAACTTCTCCTTTAACAGATCATGTGGAATTTCCTTTACCTCTGACATTCCCAAATGGCTGTTTAAAATACTAAAGCATTGATTAAAGTCATTCTTGAAGTCCCCGTTTTGTATTGTGGTTAAATTACATTTTCAGTAGTTCAGCCGCTGGGTAGGAATGTTCGTTAGTACCCAGTGGGGAGCACGCCTGATCCTAGTGCAAGTAATTTGAAAAGAGAAAGAGAAAGCCGGGGTAATTTAGGCAAATATTCCTGTTTTGGGCGAAGCGTGCCAGTTGCGGTGTTGCTTCGATAAGTTCTAAGGAGAGAATCTGCTGAGCGATGCATTCCAATCGAACGTTGCTTGCATTGCTCTATTTGCTACTAGCGACTCTTTTAAAATTTATGGAGTCTCCAAGATTAATACAGCGGGCACACTGCTTGAAATTAAGGCCACGCTCTCGGGGTTTTTCCCCCCCTTCCTCCTCGTCCTCATCCCCGTTACTGAAGTAATCGTCGTCCGTATTCCATGGCCCAGCACACTCTTGGCCCAAGACCTTAATTTTGCTGTCAGTTGCACGCGTTTGAATTCATCTGCGCTGCATTTCTACGCGAATTCGATGTCAACGGGATGAGGAGGGAGTTAGATAGACGGGGGGACAGAGAGGAAGAGAAAAGGGAATAGGAGAAGAAGGAAGAAGCAAGCCAGATCCCTTTTTTTACCCCCCCCCCTTCCCCACTCTCCTTCCTATGCTCGCTGATGAATTATACATGCCTCCAAACTCGGTAGATTGCTCGCTAGCCAGCATTGCTCCCTTTGTTGTACCTTTTATTCCAGGAGCAACGAATGCAATCACTGCTGGAGCAATTCGCATCGTTTTCGATGGATTTTCCAACTATCTCCAGGTCCCTCTATAGGTTTGGAATCGTTCTTGTTTTACATCTTGAGGACAAAAAAAATAAAGAATGATAATAAGATTGCATAGTGAATTTTAACACATTCACCTTGAAATATTTTTTAGTAAAAATAAGTGCTTCCTTTCATGTTAGAAAGCTGGACAAGTGTTAAAGCTGTTCATGTGTATACTGCTCTATCCGGATAAACATTGATATATTTATCTGGTTGTTTGAAATTGAAAGAGAGAGAGAGAGAGAGAGAGAGAGAGAGAGAGAGAGAGAGAGAGAGAGAGAATTTGGCTCCCCGTTTTCTGCAGCCAATTTGATTAAAGTTCTTTCGCTCTATACATATATTTTTATTATCTATTTATTTTATTTTATAAAAAATTATCTATCTATGACGTAATGAGAATGTATGAATAACTAGGATATACTAATTATAAAAAATTAATTACATTGAGCTTATAATTAACATTGATCATTAATACAGGGCTACTATAAAGATTCATTCCATTTCCGAGATGTAATTAATAAATGCAGAGAACCGTAGACAAACCAAGTTTGCATCGTGATACACCACTTGGCTGCACGAGTGTAGTGCCTTTGCAAAATGGCGACACAGCAGGAAAACTGTTTCTGTGCAAGGGCGTAGCTACCATTGTTCCAAGTGGTTCAGTCGAACCAGGGTCCGGGACTATTAGAAGTATACTGGAATGGTGCCCGGCTGTCAAAGTTCGAACCAAGGCCGAACTATGGACAGTTACAATTTTGCTACGCCACTGCACTGTTTCTATGTGTTGGAAGATGTGAGATATGCATTCAGAAGAGATACAGAAAGAACATCCACATAAGCAGAGCATTTTATGATGGTATCAAAGTTTAACGACACTGGCTGTCTGTGTAAACGGAAAAGTACCGGTCGACCAAGCGTGGCATTTGAAACAGTAGCGAGAGTCAGGGAGAGTTTGCTGTATCCACACAAAGAATATTTGCAGAGTGTGAGGAAAACTTGGTGAACTTTTTTTTTTACAATTGGATCCAATACATCCATCCAGGGCCTGTATGGACAGAGGCCGACGAGTTGGGTCCCTGGATGGACCTGGATTGACGACTGGTGTATGATGGTCGCAGCAGCCGGTTGGGGGAAGAATCGTGGCGTGATGGTCGCCCATCCAGTGACTAGCCGTGCCTGATGTTGCTTAACTTCACAGAACTTGTGTGCTCAGTGGAAGTCCACCAGTCCGCGGCCTTCCCCAACTTTACAGTTCTTTTCACTTATTAATTATATATGTATGTGTTATACAGGGTAATTACAAAAGAACTTCACACTTTAAAAATTTATTACAGCAAAGCTATTCAGAATATAGACACACCACATACGGATTCTTAAAGAAAAACTCTTGAAGTTTATTGTGACACAGTTAAAGATGTTCAATATGCCCCCCCTGTCCTGACACGGCATACATCAATGCGGTAGTCGAATTCGTCCCAAACCCGCATTAACATGTCTCCATCAATCCCACGTATCGCTACCGCAATGCGTTCTTTCAGCTTGTCTAGGTCACGAGGAAGGGGTAGGGTGAAGACCTTGTCCTTTACACACCCCCATAAAAAGAAATCACAAGGTGTGAGGTCGGGGCTCCGCGGTGGCCACTTTGCAAGTTCCAGGTTATTGTTTGCTCGACCAATCCACCGCTGTGATTTCTTTTTATGGGGGTGTGTAAAGGACAAGTCTTCACCTACCCCTTCCCCGTGACCTAGACGAGCTGAAAGAACGCATTACGGTAGCGATACGTGGGATTGATGGAGACATGTTAATGCGGGTTTGGGACGAATTCGACTACAGGGGGGCATATTGAACATCTTTAACTGTGTCACAATAAACTTCAAGAGTTTTTCTTTAAGAATCCGTATATGGTGTGTCTATATACTGAATAGCTTTGATGTAATAAATTTTTAAAAGTGTGAAGTTCTTTTGTAATCACCCTGTACTTTCCAATACTTTGAAAATACAGTATTTTGAAATCGAAAGATTCATTTATAGTAGCCTGTACTTTTTACAGGAGTAAGATAAAAAATATTGCTATTAATAATGAGTGAGCATTCACCATGTTATGCCCCCCGCCCCCCCCCCCGCCCATTTCTAGATCTGTTTTAAAGGAGGATCGAAAATCGTAATAGAGGATTCTAAAAACGTGACAAATTTTCCTGCTCAAAATAGTCATACATGTCAACCTTGGGAAATACATTTGAGGAGCAAAGCAAATAAATTTAAGGGACAAATATTTTATTTGAAAATGAAGAATATGAAAATGACAATTATAAGAAATAACAAAAAAAATGATTAATATTTCTTCTGCTGGTGTTCTTTATTATATTTCATCGTAGCTTTTTTTGGCATTTACCAAAAGCTCTTTACTTGGCTCGAAGTTGTAACATTGGCAGTTTCGAGAAAATATTCATTTTAAATCCAATAAAGTCATTAAGAGACCTGTCCACATATAATTTTCCTCGTGCTTCAGTTTTGTTTTTTTTAAACATCGAAAAGATCCTCTCTTTTTCTGTGAGGAAGAACCAAAACAAGCATTACCACTTTACTGAGATGCTGAAACAAGAATTTGCCAGAAGGACCTTTCGCAGCAGATAGGTTACCCCACAACACATCTAGGCATTCAGTTTCGCTCTCTCATATATTTTAGTTTTGATAATCCATAATCTTATTGTATAAATGATTCAAGTCCTCATAAATGAAATGGCGAACATTTTTTAATCTTTTTACAAAATACTCACCATAGAAACTGTTGATTCTTTTCTTCTTCGAACATGCACGAACTGAGAATTGATTCGGACTCCATGATCAAATGACTAAATAAATAGGATATCGAAGTTGAAATGTATTGATGTTAACCAACCACCCGACTCTTTTTAACAGTCAGGCTTTAGTGTAAAGTTAAGTTAGGTTAGGTTCTTTCTGTTGTGATATTCTTATTGAGACACTATTTTAATTTTCAAATTAAACTTCTAGGTAGCCAGAATAACCATCTTTCGCGGCGTGGACAGCTGCGAGACGGGCAGAAAGAGAATCAGTATGGTTCTGGAAGGTATTGATGGGGATGTGAATCCATGCCTACTCCAGTTCTGTGGCGAGCTGCCGTAGGTTGCGCGGTGGAGGATCCATGGCGCGAATAACCCGATCGAGGTGGTCCCACAGATGCTCTATGGGGTTTAAATCCGGGGAGTTTGGGTGCCTGGGGAGTACCGTAAACGCATCCTCGTGCTCTTCGAACCACGCATGGACACTGCGTGCTGTATGGCACGTTTCATTGTCCTGCTAGAAGATGCCATCGTGCTGAGGAAACACAATCTGCATGTAGGGGTAGATATGGATCCGTACTTCCATTGATCCATGGTGCCGTCCACAATGATGAGTGCACCCAGGGAATGCCATGAAAACATTCCCCAGACCATAATGCTGCCTCCTCCGGGCAGAACTCTTGCGGCACGTGTTGCAAGATGTATATTTTCTGTCCGATAGAGCATAAACCATGATTCATCGGAAAAGCCACCTTTCGCCATTCTTTTACTCTCCAGTCGCGGTATTGGCGTTGCAAATGTCAGTTTTTCTCGCCGGTGAACAGCTGTCAGCATTGGTGCACGAACTAGCCGTCTGCTGCGGAGCCCCATATGCAGCAACTGTCGTTGAGGATTCACGTTTGGTAGCCCCTTGGTTCATCTGGGAGGTTAGTTGGTCCACAGTTGCACGTTTGTTCGCTTGCACGCATCTCCGTTGCCGTCGTTCACCTGTCATCTATGGCCCATGGTGCCCCACACTTGGCATGTCGCTGATTTTGGGGTATTGCCATTCTGCTATGCACGGTACACTTTCATCACGGCCGCACGCGAACAGTTCACAAAACTAGCCGTTTCGGAAATACTGCCGCCCTTGGCTCGGAAGCCGATGATCATGCCCTTTTGGAGGTCGGATAAACCGCTACCTTTCGCCATGACTCCAACAATTACAATGTTTTCTGCTTCCCTCTGACACCCTTCCTATACCCCCACCTCTGATACTAGTACGTACCTTCTGGATGTAACCATTTTCCGCTGATGTTGAACGTAGGGGGTGGTCACATTAATATGACTGGACTGTGTAGTTGCCGGTATGCGGGACTGTTGGCAACTATAAATAGTTAATGAATAAACAGCAAATTCAGCACAAGTTTAAATTGACATTTTACATATCTCTATAAAATGCTTCCTAAAATATTATTCATTAAAAAAAACTCAATCAAACCAGCGGAGTTCTTTAATTGAAAATCTTAAAATGGGAGTTCTGAAAATGAGTTCTTCAACCCAGAGAAAGCAATCGTAGTCAACAAAAGTTATATACAAAAACAAAATAACTAGCTTTAGGTCTTATTCTAAATATTAAAAAAAATTGACATCCTACTTCAATGACACTCTGAAATTTTAACGGTCTATACAACTTTTTATGCTCAAGGAGTTGTCCCTAAACCAGAAGGAGAAAGAAAGAAATCCAACCATTCAGAATTTTTTAATGATCTTGTGGAGAAAGTGTTAAAACCAAAGATTTTATGATGGGACATCAAAAATATCAATGAGACTTAAATGTTTTCTTGCTGACATCTTAGTAGTTTATATAATGTTTAGGAATAGTTCATAAGATGTTGAAGACTAGATTCTCACAAACAAGTAGACGAACTGTCTGAGCTTAAATTTGGACTTCACTGTAACATTTACAGTTTTTTGTAAAAGTAATTATAATTTGTATCTCCCATGAGATGTTGTTGCTATCTTAGGATTATCTTACAATGGTGAAGAAAAAAAGGAGAGTAGTTTGGCTTAAGGTAATTATGGCATTCAGGATGACTGAAAAATTGACGAAAATGTAATTTTCATGTAGATCGATTAATTTCATAATTTAGTTTTTTTTATCTTATTAAACGTAATTTTATTTAAGATTTCCTTTATATTCGAAAATTTAAAAGGGAAAAAAAGCGATCAAATTGGAAGGTTTAGGAGCTGGTCAACTGTCACTCCTGTTCAATTTTGACCTGTTCGGTGAAACCTCGTTGCACGTTTTCATCAATCATATCGCAAATCAGGCAACGAATGATTATGGATTAAATGACAGAAATAGTTTTCTGTTTGAATAGAGCAAGAGGAACGAACCATAATTCGTCGAGATACTTTGTCTTAAAATAACATTACCACTTTTCCGTTTTAATCTTTATCATTTATTAAAAGATAACAAAAAAATAATTTTTCAATAAAATTCACCTTCACAACCACTATAAAATATTAAATTTTAAATTTAGTTTCGGTTTCTAATTCTTTTCTTACATTCGATTTTAACAGCAATTTAAAATTTATAACGTCTTTAAGTAAAAAAAAAAAAAAAAAAAAATTACACCAGAGTCGATTTTAATGTTGATAATGGCTAGATCGCTTAATCTACAAAATTTCTAGATATATATTTTTATATTAATTCTTCTTATAGAATTTTTAATAAACTTTTTTTTCTCATTAAAATTAAATTGAAATTATTAATTTTTTACGTTGTTTTTAATATTTCAGCGTAATTCTGACATTTTAATTCGGAATTTTATTAAATATGCTCAAAAATCATAGGAGGTGCTCTTCTGAATCGACTTAATTAAAAAATTATAGGACACGTTTGAAAGATTGTGGGAGGCATTCTTTCTTTATTTTGAACTGAAATTTTTTTTCAAGTGTGTTCGTCGTAATTACTTTGCCCCTTCTTTACCTCCGCTGACTCTTCATCCCTCGGAGATTTTCATTATCATTTCGATCGAAGGCGCACTGCCTCTCTCCATTCTTCTGAAAGAAAACTAAGTTTCTTTTTTTATCTTTATTTCCTACTCCTATTCCTCTTTTTTATATTGTTAACTCAATATAGAAACTTCTTCTCTCTTTCATTTTCCCCTCTCCTCTCTTTGAAAAAAAAATTTGTGTTCATCGTAGATCAAAATGCTATAAATTATAATCATCTTTAAAATTCAAAAGTTTGTTGTGTCTGCTTTCCTCTTGCTGAAATGTTGTTTTTCTTTCCTATTTTATGAGTTTAATTTTATTTTTTTTTTAATTTAATTCCACTATAGGCTTTTATCTCCGTATAAGAGGATTAAGCGATGAAAGCTCTTAAGACCTAAAGATGAGCTTCAGAATTACGGAATTCGATGGAGAAATAAAGAATTATAATTGTGTTTGTTCTTTGAAATGAAAGCGTGAATAAATAATGCTAGCTATTATAATGGAATAAGGTCAAAAGAGGACCTTTTACGATGTTTTGCAAAACAAGTTAGGCTTTTTTAAGCAATTATATTTTAACTCTAAATTTAAAAAAAATTCAATAAATCCTATTAAAGCTTACAGGGTACAAGATTGACCTTGTGGCAAACTCCAAATTCGGTAAGGTTATGACCATAATTTGAGATGACATTTTTGCCAACATTATAGTGACGTTTATTCAAAATGTATAGGCTTATGTTGGAGTACAAAGTTATGCGGGCGACTTTCCAAGAAATAATGTTTGCAAAAAAAAAAAAAAAATTGCAACTGTATCCTAACGTCTGAATATTCCTGACATTTATGAAAATTGCATAACGAGCAGTTTTTCTATTTCTCATTGAATCGGAATGTTGGCAAAAAATTTCATTCTTCCATCAATGTAAGTTCTTTCGTCTTTACAGAGGAGATTTCGAGGTTCAGTACGTCTCTTTAATGGATCTGTTTAAAGAAATTCGGAGAAATTGCATGCCATTCAATCTTTATCGACGTCTTCCAATTATTACGAATTCGACCACTGTATGAACGGCGGGCGCTATCCACTTTTAAAGACAAGCTTATTTTATTAGAAAAGATTACGTAGGACTCCAGTTTAGTGCAATAGTCAAAATGTTACTCCGTTAGGTACACCGTCTCAATACAGAGCCCTCTATGTGTAGCCTATTGCAAAAAAGGATCGCGGAACTTTTTTTATCACTACATCCAAAATTCTTATCGGTGGTACCAAAATAAAATATTTAACAATAATTTAATTAAGTGTCTAGTCGTGAATTGATCTTGAATGAAAAAGTTGATTCCACTATCTCTTCACCCATGACTAGTTCTTTGGGCTGCTGTCTGAACCAGGCGGTAATTTCCCTATGTAGAGCTTGAAGCTGAACAAATGGAAATCTCTTGCAGCAAGGTAGAGGCTATACGGAGGATGCGCGAAAACTTCCCAGTTGAACTTTTGCAGCATCTCAGTTGTGTTTCTTGCAATATGAGGATGCGCATTATCATGAAATAACAGCACGCCTTTGCCGAGGAGTTCTGGTCGCTTCCGTCGAATAGCATTACAAAGTTACACGAGGATGTTACCGTAAGAGTCGGCTTTTGCAGTTTACTCTCGCTGCCCGAATATGGTAAACAATATGCTCTAGTGATCCCAGAAGATTGTGAGCATCACTTTCCCGAAGCTGTATAAAAGCCACCGCCTGATCCAGACAGCAGCCCAAAGAATTTTATGTTGCTGGTTTTGAGGGGGTTGTGAAATAAAAGTAGTTTTCAAGTCAATACTCTTATTTGTTTTAATTCTATATCCACTTGTAACTTACTTACTGATTTCCCCGCATATATAGGCCAGTTTAACATTAAGATCATTTTCCTGAATTTTGAATTTAACGCTCAAGTTTAAAAGTTGACATATACACCATGTCTGACAATATAGGTGTCCCAAAAGTCTGATCTCATTGGGAATATTGAAGTGTTGCAGATTGAGAATACACATGGATGAATAAGTATAATATAGCAAAATTATACAGGGTGTATCTGAACGATCCGTACAAACTTGGAGGGGAGGTAGCATGGGTGATTCTAAGCAAAAGAAAATTCATATGAACATGGATATGAATTTGAACGCTTACTGAGATATGAACAGAAATAAAAATGCCGCCACCAAGGTCAACAAGTTAATAACTCAAATTTTGTAACATCTAGAATGATGAATTTTGGTAAAACAACGGGGTACATAAAACTGTGTGTACCGTTAAAAATTGATCAAATTCCAACCAGTAGTTTCAGAGCTACGCATTCAACATCGTAACCCGTGCTCACATGCGAGTACTAACCAGCACGTGTTACGATTTTGACTGCGTAACTCGGAAACTATTTGTTGGAATTCGATCAAATTTTAACGGTACACACAGTTTGATGTACTCTGTTGTTTTACCAAAATTCATCATTCTAGATGTTACAGAACTTTAGTTATTAACTTGTTGATCTTGGCGGCGGCATTTTTATTTCTGTTCATATCTCAGTTATCGTTCAAATTCGGACCCACGTTCATATTAACGTTTTGTACAGACCGTTCAGATACACACTGTATATGTTTCAGGTAGGAAAAACATTATGACAAGAAATGTTCAAATTGATGACTCTGTTAAGCCTTGCAAATAAGACCAGCTCGAACAAAATTGCGTAACAGTGTTGGTCCGAACAAAATTAGTTCACTTGTTCAGTTATTCCAGCGTTTAACTGAAACAAAAGCTCTAATATAGCTATATTATACTTATTCAACTACATCTACAACACTTCAATATTCCTTATGAGACCGAACTTTTGGGATGCCCTGTATATGATAGGATATGATTCTGATTTCCTGTCACAGAAGCTCATGTTCTAAGCCTACATTGTGAGCACAAAGCAATCTCATTGCATAATCTATGAGGCACTTTTGATCATCCGCTACATTACCCAAAAATCTCTTGAGGTATTTTTGTTTTGTATTCTCCCCCGTCCCGTCTATTTAATTTAAGTGCTGAATGAAAATGACGACAGGATCACAGTAATAGTGTTCCAATCTCATATCGACCAGAAAGGAAATAAGCAGTAGACACGAATGCCGCATTTGAAGCGGTGAAATTGAGACTTAATTGAATTGAGAATGAAGACAAAGGTTTTGGAATGAAAACTAATGGGTTTTCCTTTCCTTTCTGGATTTTCCATATCAAATTACATTAGATACCTGTGCGAATAAAGTTCATTTTGCATTGAGTCTAAAATATGGTTATATCGGCTTTGTTATTAAACAAAAATATGTTACAGTGTATAAATTAATATTTTACGAATTAAAAAGCAATTTGTTAATCTTACGCACATGCTGTATATAGAAAATTTTTGGAGTGTAGAGCCATTACAATAAAATACTGTATTCATTAAAATTGATATTAACGAAATAAAAGTACAATCTCTTCAAATTATACTTTTTGAATTACGCTTAGAAAATATCTTATTATACATTATTTTTTACCATATTGATTAGTGGATTCCCATGGGAAAGGACAAATAAATTTTCGATTATACAGCGACCTTTTTTTATTATTACTAATAATCGAGCAACCCGTTTTTAATTGATGATCTCGTTGTTTCTTTAGTGTTTTGTTTGAATTACTCGCATGTTACTACACTACCTACCAAAAAGTAACTAGGTAACCCGGACAGTAGATTAATGGGCTCGCGCGGCGATCATATGACTTAAACCAGCTGGCGTTGTGCATAATATCATTGTGAAAGAGATGGTGCGTGGTGCAGAGATGTCGCAATTAGATCGGTGTGTAATTGTGAACTGTGTCCAACAGAGAAATTGATGTTAAGTTAAACAAGTCTAAATCAATTGTGACATTCGTCCTGCGTAAGTGGAAGGATGGAGAGACATCGCAGGAATGCTGAACGTTCCGTGCGACCGAAAATGTTGACCAACGGAGATCGCAAAACCCTGAACGTGAAATTATTAAAAACCGAACACAGCCGATGGCCATCATCAATTAGGAGTTTGAAATTAAAATTCAAAGTGTTTGAATAAAATTGAAGGGCTCGGGGCAATAAGAATTTTATGATAAAATTGATGTAATATGTTTAAAAAATCTGTAAATCTGTATGATTGATGTTTTGCTTTACTGCGATCGTAGTTTACTTGTTACTGAAACACATTGTAAATGGATTTCACAAGCAATAATTATTACATTTATTAAGAACTTCTCCCTGTGGGTTGCGTCCTTATTCCCCGAGCCCTTCAATTGACTCCTTCATTCACTTAAACCTCGCCTTATGTATCCTACGGAACAGGCATGCATTATCAGTTTGAATTTTGAATTCGCCCAATATTTACTTGGAATATACATGTCTATCAAATAATATACACCCTGACATTATGATGGTGGTATTATGTTGTGGAGGTGTTTTAGGTACTATGGTGTTGAACAACTGCTGGTCGTTCCTGGTAACTTGAGCTCATACAGTAATGTTTCGGATAGTGAAGTGCCTCCAACACTTTCGGGTTATTACGGAATGGATCCCTGTTACGGGGGATGATCAAAAAATAATGTCGCGTATTTTTTTTCTCGAAAATGACGGCAGATATGAGAAAATTTGCTATATATAAAAGTTAGTTTGGTTCATTGTTAAAGTTTCCTGTAAGTATCGTGCGCAGCCGCCAAGTACTAACGACGTGACAGTTCAAACACGATGGCGGCTCTCATTTCATCGTTCAGTGCTTTTGAGCGGCGGAGTGTTATGTTTTCTTTGTGCAAAAAGACTGAAACCAGTCGATATCCATAAGGAAATTGTGTCGGTGTACGGAGATGATGTCGTGCAGCTCCGAACAGTAGAGCGTTGGTGCAAGGCTTTTAAAGAAGGACGAGAAGACCTGCTGGACGAACATCGTTCTGGCCGGCCGCGGGAATCCATGACTGACAGCAACATTGCCGCTGTCGAAGCGCAGGTGCGGGAGAACCGGCGGATTGCCGTAAGAGAAATTGCTGCAACGTTGGACATTTAATTTGGGACGGCGTACGGCATTGTTCACGAGCAGCTCGGCTTTCGCAAAGTATCCTGCAGATGGGTGCCACGACAGTTGACGGCCGAACATCAAGGTGCTCGTTTCGATGCTTGTTTGCTGCATCTCACCCGATACGAGGAGAAGGGTCAGGATTTTTTGGATCGAATCATCACAGGCGATAAATCATGGGTTCACCATTTTACGACCGAAACCAAGATGCAATCGGCGGTTTGGAAACGCATCTCATCTCCACAATGAAAAAGTTCAAAACTGTGCCATCAGCCGGCAAGGTCATGTTGACATATTTTTGGGATTGTCGTAGTCCGATACTGCTTGAGTTTCTTCCACCGCATAACACTGTTAATTCCGAACGCTACAGAGGCACATTGAGGAATCTTCGAGCGGCTATACGCAGGAAAAAACCTGACTTGGCAATGGAGGACATCGTGCCGCACTACGACAACGCACGTCCCCACACAGCGAAACGGGTCACTGACCTGTTGCAGCAATGGAACTGGGAAACACTGCTTCATCCTCCATACAGCCCGAACCTCACTCCCAGTGACTACCATATCTTCAGACCGTTGAAGAAGTCACTGGCCGATCAACATTTCCGTGACGACGACGAGGTGAAATCGGCAGTTCGTAGCTGGTTCCGCACTCAATCGGACGATTTTTATCGACAGGGCGTGGAAAAACTTGTCCACCGCTGGGATCGTTGCCTCAATCGGCTTGGAGATTATATGGAAAAATAAAAGTTAAATTGTTCTATCGAATGTACATGAGTTTATTTTTTTCCCGGTTCGATTTTAGAGAAAAAAAATGCGCGACATAACTTTTTGATCACCCCTCGTACTTCTAAGAGACAATGCTAGGTGTCTTGTTGCTGCTGCTACCCTGCGTGTCATGTTCAACACTTCGATTGGCTTACACAGAGCCCGACTTCATCTCTCTCGTTAGCTGCAGTCTACTTCCATTATCCACTTGTGTGAGATTTTGCAACAGAAATATGGCGAAAAATTCCAATGGATCTCCTCCGTAACTTTTTTTTTCAGCATGCCTCAGAAGGTGGCTGCGGTTGTAGCCGCAAGAGGTGGCGTCTCCAGGCTTTGACAGTTTAAAAATCCTAGAAAACGTTTTTGTGTAGGTGCCAATTACTTTTTTGTAGATAGTGTAACTGCAAAAGACTTAACAACAGGAGGAACTGCAGATAACTTTTATTTACGGCTGTTCCTCTATGTGTGTCCTGACGAATTATTTTTATTAAAATGATATTGTATCTATTTGGAATGCCATATTGTTAGATATTTAACGGCGGAATGACTGTGTTTATTTTGATTATCTGTAAAATATCATTATCAATAACAACACTATTGTCATTGAATTAATTTAAAAATAGGTATACTGACAAACATGAGAAGAAAAGATTGGTTTTTATTTAGATTTTATATAATTTCATTATTACTAAATCTCGTTAATAGGAATTTCTTAATAGTGCATATTCTTATTTAAAAAAGGTTTTCTTTTTAATTTTTTGTCTATGCCAGTTGTTAGCATTAAACGAAAACTTCCTTAGAATGTTAAATGAGCCTTAGAAACATAACATTTTACATTCTAAAAAAAAAAAAAAAAAAAAAAAAAAATTATCAAGGCTACATTAAGAGCAACGCCAATAACGCTCTCTATGCCGCAGGCATTTATTTAATAAATATTACCAATTAACTTAGAATAACGGTTTCCATTAAAAAGAGACACTCCCTATTATCTGGTTCATCTGTTTCAGCTATAATCTTGTCAATCTGTCGGTCTGGATTACCGGAGTCGTTCGTTTTGTCGGCTTTTGCAACGCCGGGCGAAAGACGAGCTCTGACGCTGTTTCGAGAGTCAAAAGAAGGCATCATGGGAATTGAATACGGTCAACAAAGTTGTTTCTGGAGTGCTTTTCGCCACAAGTGAGGCAACAAGAAGCCTCACTGATAACGCCCATTATCAAAGGTTCTGAAAGAATGGCTCGAAAGCATTTTCTCATACCCCTAACTGCTTTATTCAGATAAGGAATTATATAAAAGCTCGTGGGCCTTACGACCGAAAACTTCGTTGAAGTTAAGAGTTACTTCTAAGAATGTGGTTTTTACCCTAAGTGCAGCGAATATAAAAGAATCATAAACGTAAACACTTTTTACGAGCAACTGTTTATTCATTATGCTACGTGATTTCATTTGATAATTAACTGACAAAAACCGACAGAATGTTTACAAGTCTAAGCTAATGAATTTTTTAGTGCTTTCAGAGTATCAACAGGGAGGCGTAATTTATATTTTAAGCAGGGAATGATTAACAATTTCAATAATAGGAAAACATTGACGCCAGATATATCCTCAATGATGGTTTCAACATTGCAGTGGCATAGTGAATTCATGGTTATTTGCGTTTTGCATTAACGAATGGGACGTCCACTTTTCTGACAAATTAAATAACATGGTTTTAAAGATTTTCTGCCAACCTATTATTGTAAGCGATGGCCCAATATCGAATTTAGTTGCAACGATTGATGGGAAAGCATCGAATCCTATAGGAGCCGATTCAAAACAGGAAAGAGTGAATGAAACATAGCGGATTGGGAAATGGGAATTGTGGAAAATTTTGGATAAATAATTCACGGAACATATTATTAATGTGGAAAGGGGAAAGTCAATAACCTCAACTGACTTTGTAGAAGGCGATATGTTAAATTTAATGGCCATTCTATCGACATTGAATTTCACTTAACAGATTGTGGAGAGTGAGGCGTTTTCATAGAGTCCGTTATAAACAAACCTAAAGGTGCCTCTTTTATAGATTATTGTTAAATTAGGTGTGCTAGCTAATTAAAATATAATTTTTATATCGGAAAAACTTAAAGACTTAGTAGAAATTAATGGTGCAAACTTTGGAGTCTGGTTTGCAAAGCGTAGAGGAAATTAAGGTTACTTTAAAACATCCAACATAACCGTTGAGAATTTGATGTCGCGATCATTTCTTAAATAATTTCGCAGTTAATATGATATTAATATTTATGCAAGGTGAGGGTTTCTCGTCTTTGACGGAAACGCTTAAACCACTCATACACACATTTTCGAGTCACAGTATCTTCACGTACATTGTTTTCAACATTTCTTGGGTTTCCTTTGCGATTTTACCCAAATTAAAACAGAATTTCATATTGACTTCTGCTTCATTATCAGTGATAAACGCACAGAACTCTAAACACTGCCGCATGAACAATGCCTGTCAACAATGGTAAGGCACGTTTACATATCTTAGCTGGGATACAATAGAACGCCTTGCGCATGCCGCCGCGAATCGGATATTTTTCATTATCACAGTAAGAGGTGATTCACCAAACGTTCCGGTTTCACCTTGTATCTTAGACGTTTTTATTGTATTTCAAGTCCCATCACCAAAGGATGTCTCACCACCTACATATTACAGGAAGGATTATTGGAAAGACGGAAGAAGATCTTTCAACAAATTGCCACTCCTTTGAAACGATTTTTCATACATTGCCAGGAACACAGGGAAATGGACAGATGAAAAACTACGATTAGACTTGAGGACTGACTATTGCACTGACGAACAGATCGTACAATGCCATTCTCCGCATTACTTCAGTAGTGGAGTAATATCGCAGTTTAGGTTTTGCTTCAATTCGACATACCGCTTTAGAGAGGAAAATTCGCCAGATGCTAGAAAGGAAGTTTGAAGACGAATACGTAATTGAGATTTTATGCATTTTTGTATGCACAATCAATCATTTAGTAATTGGTTAATAATCAATTAAAATTAGATTACTACAATGAAACCACACGTTGGAAATCACTTCCCAGACCGTAGACGTCAAAAGCTATAATACGTAGCTGACGATAAAGACAGGCCCCGCCCAACACCACCTAAAGATAAGGCCTGAACCAACGCCACCTAAAAAACAAGGCCTGCTGACTGCGTCATCAAACGAGGGCTGACAATCCAATTTTTATTGTTTCAACAAACGAAAAAACAATGAAGATTGGATTGTCAGTCCTGGTTTGATGACACAGTAATCAGGCTTTGTTTTTTAGGTGGTGTTGCCTGGGCGTTGAAACGTCATTTCATTGTTACACGAGGCTAACGAGAAAGACAGGCTCCCGCACTGAAAAGTCACCTGACCAAGATAGGTCTATTAACAATGTAACTTTCATTGTTTCCATCTTGAATTTTAACAATCAGTGTTTTTTCCTTTGTTGGAAACAATGAAGGTTGGATTGTTGCTAGCACTCCGATGGTCAGGTGACTTTTTCGCTTCCAGGCCTTCTTATCTCGTAGGCCTCGTGTATTGTTGAAGCACTAAGATTGTGACGTTAAACTAACTTCTGTAATAGCACCACCAGTTTGACGTAACACAATTTTATCTTTTCCATGTTCAGGCCTGGTATTTTCTAGGAGGCCGTGAGAAAAGTCACTTGGCCAAAATAGTTCGAGCAACAATCCAACTTTCATTGTTGCCAGCAAAGGAAAAAAAAACACTGATTGTTAAAATTCAAGATGGTGATAATGTAACATTCAATGTTGCTCTACCTACTCTGGTCAGGTGATTTTTCAGTGCTGGAAACTGTCTCTCTCGTAGGCTTCACTACGATAAACACCCGACGAAAGAGTCACCCGCACTGAAACGTCACCTGACCATAGCAGTCACCATCTTGGATTTTAACAATCAGTATTCTTTCGTTTGTTGAAAACAAAAAAAGTTACATTTTTGCTCTGCCTACTCTGATCAGGTGCATTTTCAGTGCTGCGACCTGTCTCTCTTGCCGTTTTTTACGACGTGTTGCGATGCGAATTACTAGATGTTTAGTGAAGACAAGCACAGGACCCTCTTTAATGTACTGTAATCTGAAAAAAATAAAAATATAAGTTCACGGAATCCAAGGCCATTTTCTATACCATACTTATCAACAGATATAGTACTTATTCACGAAAACTTTCCGACACATCTGCAGATTTTATTGTCGTGGACCTTATTTCAGAAAATTGTTGGATGCATTTTTAAAATTTTCACGTTTTAAAGAGTCGGTCTCCCGGGATTAATGGTATCGCCGATTTTTCAGTTTTTAAAAAAAACAACAAAAAACTTCGAATTATTATTCAAATACTGGCATCAGTAAGAATAAGAAGCAGTTTTAGAAAAAAGTGGATTCATGTTGATAGAATCCGTTTTTGGTAAACTAAGCTTATAAGCTATTACTCGAGTCCAGTTTCTAAAATTCCATTAGAAGAGCTGCCAAATAAAAATATCGTATTAAAATAATCGTGAATTGTATATCAACGATGAACTAAAAAATTATGTATTGGATGGGGGGAGAGGTAATTTTTTTTAGTGGACGAAATGTTCCGCGCGATGCCATTCGTAATAATAATAAATATCGGAGCATAAGGACTTTTATCTATGTTTTTATCATTATTAATGTGATTGATATAATATTCATGTATTATATTCTTGAATTTGAAATGCCTTCGATAAATCATTTCAACTTAGAACGATGGTACCACCCTTTAATGAGTTACACATGAAATAAGTAGAAAATAAAAGCAATGAAATTATAATCGATTCAAAGAGCGAAGTTAATTAAATTTTATAAACATTAGCATATTGCAACATGCAAACATTTAATCTTGCAGTCGTTTATCATAATGAACCGTGAAGGAGCGAGAGCTCATGGTTATTTAATTCTAATCCTAAGTCTTTTCCTCCTTTCTCTGGAAGATCTCCATAGAAACAAATTTGTAGAGATAAGGCCAAAATACATTTTTGTAGGCGGAGGTTCCGACGCTCTTCCTAATCTCTCAACTTCAACGGTCGATCATAATGAATTCCTAGGCAAAAGAACAAAACTTAGTGATATAATTGCGCAGATAATTCTCAGCCAAACCCAGCCCCTCGGTCCTTTTGCTGATCCTCTTAACCACCAATGAATTACACAAGCAGGGCCCGAAGGAAAAGAGGAAAAATTTTTGCGTGCAGACGAAGGTCGTCGCCATCAGCGACGCCATCTCGCCCAAAATGCAATTCGGATCGGACCGTAGCCATCGATTGGGCGGTGACGGCAACGGAAAACCTCTTCTTCCCCCCGTCTTATCGTTACCTGTTCTCGGCTAAAAGAGAACTGGGAGAACTATCTATAGACGACATCTTTAAGGGAAAAAATACAAGGAAAAGCTTAGTGTGTAGAGTAGATCCGTCTCGATAAATCTGCCTTCTTTTTTTTTTTTTCACTCCTATTTCTATTTTCTTAACCTCGTTTATCCATTTTTTCTAAAAACATTTTTCAATCTAAGGAACTTTCTTCCGCTTTATTGAATTTCATTTGAAATCTAAACAAATTTACGTTTTTTTATTTCATTTTTTTCCATGTTATATTCATATCTAATTTTTGTAAAACATACCTTTTTTTGGAGCTCTTTTAGTATTGAGCAAACTTAAACTGAAAACAACTTTAACTTGATTTATCATTACAGTAACTTCAGATGCCTTAGAACGTCAATTTTATCATTATCGTAACAGATTTAAAATGCTACAAATATTGCACTTTCGATATTTAAAACTAAACGCATAGAGATACCAGTTTAAAACGGGTCTAAGATAATTTTTAAATATTTCTTTCACTTTCTCGACTTTAAGATAAAAAAAAATTGTGAACATGACAACGTTATTTCTAAGACTAGTCGTCTGTCACAGCTCTTCCATTAGTGAAAAACACAAAAGCGTGTAAGCATTTCCTCCACGAAAATCTTAAAGCTTTCACCATTGGCGGGAAAGAAGAGAGAATTAAGTTATTATATGCAATATTCTTCCGGCATATGCTATGGAATTTACGAATCTTCAGGTTTTACAACCGTTTCATTATTCATTGCTTAAGTGAACAAAATGATGTTATATAAATTTTTAGTACTTTTAATAAGAGGATTAGAAGCCGTCTGCCTTTCTCTAAGATATGAGCATAAAATACATAAATTTCTTATTTCCTTCTCAGTTTATGTAATAGGTAAAAATCTTATGATTTGCTGGATTTTTTTTTTCAATTTCAGTTATAAATCTTAAAATAGGTTTTTAATAATAAATTGTGAGTTTTTTGTTATCGCCGATAGCATTAAAGTTAGTGCCTTTTGCCATACATTACAACAAATAAAAAGGTTATAAAAGTTTTAATGCGCTGCCATTCGTAGCGCGACTGCGTGTGATTGTAATGGGAAATGTTCACTCAGTAAATTTACAAATATGAAACTTCCAAAAGGAAGTGACGTGGATTAGGCTGTAAATCAAATTGGAAATATACAAAAACTTTTAAGACCGAAAATAAATCTCCTTTATGCAGGCGTTTGTAATAAAATATTTTACTCATTAGAAAAGCAAAAATTTTTAATTAACTTATTTTTTTTTATTTCCTCTTGGAGGGAAAAATTATAACAAAAGCAATGCGATCCGTTTTTGCTTAATGGTTTAGAATATTCCTTTGTACTTTTGTTTTTAATTAATTTTATCTTAAATTAGTTTTCACCTAAAGCGGTCGCCCCCATTCTTGGCCCCCTTGTCAACTTTCTTCCATTGCCCCCTCTTCCTAACGACATCGTTTTGGTCTTTAAACCCAAGGACGACGTCGCTATCTCCCGCCTGCTTTTTGCCACCTCCTTCGTTCAGATTCAATTTCTGTGAGTGCAGTCGCACCCTTTTACGCCCGCTGAAATATGAGGGGGTAAAAGGAGGCGAAGAAGAGGGAGGTGGGGGTGGGTGGGGGGGATTTATAGCCGCTTCGCACTGAATATTGTTCCGAGCAGAATTAAGGCTTTTCGTGCGGTTTACCCCGCGAATCGCTCGCCGGCTCTACAGTGAGATTACTGTTGCGGATTATCTGCTCGGAATTAGGCAGATCGATTCGACAGGAGGACATTTTTGCCGAGATCCAACGCCCAAACAGACAAGGAAGGGATAAATTATAGGCTTTCGCTCTCAAAAAGCTGCCTTCAGAAAGGAAGAGCTGCTGGCTTCCAACTTGTGTCCAAATGTTGTTGACAGTTTACTTGCACGCAATCCATATTTCCTACCTTATGGAGGCGTTTGGGGGACATTTTCGTCTAATTGGTTTAACAAGTGAATGTTTATGCTTATGAAAACAAGCAATTTAAATTAAAAAATCTAATTTATATGTTCGTCCTTTTTAAAATAGAATCTTTTTTTGTGTTGATAACATCCAACGCTTTGTTGCTTTTGCCCGAGTTGAAACTTATCTTGTTTTGGTTAAACTTAGCTTGACCGATTTGAATAATTTTTTTTTGCGTTTTGTTTCCTCTAATACAGGGGTGGTTTAAAAAAAATAAGAATAGGGAAACCCAAAGGAATAGCTGAGAAATCGAAAAATTACAAATTGGTAGTTTTGTCGGATTACTTTTAATTACTTTTAATTGATGGCGTTCGTGGCGGACCTATCGTCTAACTGCTTTTAATATACATATATGGCGTTCGTTGCGGCTGTATAAAACTGTCATTTCTTTTGTGGCGGTTATGTCAAATTTATTACAATTTCGATCTGCCATTTTGTAGGTTTAGACATAACTTAGTTTGAGGTTTTCAATAAGGTTTTCAATAATGATGCAAGCCTTTCGCGCGGGAATACAATGTATCTCTTGTTTTCTACAGAGTCCGCCAAAAAAAATGTATACACACTTTACTAGATATCATCTATAATTTTTTCCGTAACAGCAAAATCGAAAGCTTACACCCCAATATTATTATATGTATTGAATGAAGACGATCCCGATAAAAGACATTGCCCCAATTGCCACCTAGACATACGAGATTACTGATAAGAGTTTGCTAGGAAATGGATAGGAGCAACGGTTCGCCGTACTCAAAAATATCTCAACGTTTATGATAATCACTTTGAACAGCTGTCGTAATTGTAGAAGTCAAAGAGGATTTATATTCATCGCTTGATGCCTGTATGAATTTAGTGTTACAACTTTTATGTAGTTTTTCTTTTGCTGAAGTGTGTATACATTTTTGGCGGATTCTGTTATATTCATCGCTTGATGCCTGTATGAATTTAGTGTTACAACTTTTATGTAGTTTTTCTTTTGCTGAAGTGTGTATACATTTTTGGCGGATTCTGTATACAGGGTATTCTCGAATAACGTATACAAACTTGGGGGGGGGGGGGATAGAGGGATCAAATCTAAGCAACATTTATCTCTTTCGTTTTTTTCTCTGGGGCATTGTTTTTGAGATAAAAATGTTGAAATCCTACGTGCAGGAAACAGTTGTTTGGATTCTGTGGGGACATTTAAAGACATTGGTATACGAGACACAAGTGGGATCCGATGAAGAGCTGGTAGCCAGAATCGCCATAGCTACGGACCAGATTCACGAAGCGGGATGGGACCTTTGAACTTTTTACGTCAGTCCATGCGGCGACGTTATGAAGCATGCATTCATTGCCAGAGAGTCAATTAGAACAGTTATTGGAAAACGTTTGCATGTTTCATAAAAAACAAGTCACATTATTGTCCTGTATGCAATGTGTTTTTTGTTCTTTTTATTACATGATTAACCATGATTTTGACGTGTTCCAGAAATACGGGTTGAGTGGCATATATTACGTCTACGCGACGTCCAACATTTTTTATCTCAAAAACAATACCCAGAGAAAAAAATGAAAGAGGGAAATGTTGCTTAGATTTGATCCCTCTATCACCCCCCCCCCCCAAGTTTGTACACCACCCTGTATACATAAATATGAAAAAACTATATTTTTCTCCGAGCGACACCGGGTACTTCAGCTAGTAGTTTATAAATCTGTTAAGGCTATAAACTTTGATTCAAATTGTTACTATTATATTCTGAACGTTAATTTTCTAATAAAAGCAGAGATATCCCATCTACAAGAACTGGGCATAAAATATGTTATACCCGCTTTAGAAGTACAAACGTTACAGGAAATCTTTAATCAATCGATGACTGAAAAACCGACATGCATATTTCCGACTTAATCAGTAAATATAATACGAGATTATTACTTATTATTATCTTTAAAGGAATAAAACAAGGTTACCTTAAAGATGAAATTAAAATGAAAACATATATTTTTTGGAATTTTTACTAAATTACTCGCCCAGACTTCTTCGTATGGAGCTAATTTTTTAAAAAGCGTTTTTTTACGCAGTAATTTCTTCAAATGTCATTAGCAAATGTAAGATTGGTTCGCTTTTTTTTCTTTATTCCATTTACCCAGATTTTCTCCATTCCATTTCATCGATCGCGTTTTTACTTTACTCCTGCAAAGAGAGTCCAAATTAGTGTGACCAGATTTATTTTCATGCACCCAGGGACGCCACTAGGAGGCAATCCGGAAGTCACGTGACATTAAGGTCTGTGACCAAAAAAAAAAAAAGAATCATATTAATTCCAACATTTTCTTAGAATGTTTTCTGAACAACAATTAAATTAATATATTCTGGGATTATATTCATTTTTGGGGACGTTTCTGGGGATATATTAATTTCCGGGGACGCTTATTCACCGGGGACAAGGCAAGCGGTCGGGGACGTCTGGTCATAATAGTCTAAATATTTATGAACAGAAACATATAAAAAAAGAATTATTCTGATTTCAGCAGTAATTTTGATATGTATAATATTGTTTATCTTAATTTCTTAATTGTTATGTATTATTTTACTTTGATCTGCTTAGTCTAAATCTATGGTGTCCAACCTTTTCTATTTTCTCGTCACGTCACCCAACAAATTTGTCAAGGACCACACCACGCAACAAAATAATTTGACAAGGGCCACACGATGAAACAAAATAATTTGTCAAGGGCCGCACATAGAAATTAGCATTATATTAACGACCACAATATAACCAGTCGTAATCACAAACAAACATTTTTTAATCCCAATAAATTCTTCAATTTCTTACAACATTCACATCAAATGTGCATTGTAAAAATAATTTTAATTATGAAGTAAGATTTTGATTTAATGTTGGGCCGCATTCATTGCTCTCCTGTGTCCGCGGACTGACGCTGAATATAGATATTCTTGGTCAAATTATGAAAAAGAAAATTGTTTTCCTTTTTCCTCATATACTATAGTGCACTGCAGTGAAAACAGCATATAATTATTTGTATGTTTTACGTTTCATAACTAAAAACATCTCCTACTATAAATATTTAATATTTCTGAATAAAACATTGAAAATTAAGAATATATAATGGTTTAACATTAAAAACAAGCCCTTATTTGCATTTGAACGACAATAATATTCATATTCTACCTCTCAGCAAACTCTGAGCGAAGGGTGTTGAAGGAAACTTTTAAAATATACCCTTTAAAATATACCCTTTAAATAGGAAAGAAAAACTGTAGTGGATTTTTTGTCTACCCACTTTCACCCTCATTTTTCCATCTCTGCCACTCGACCTCTTTTGTCGTCGGCAACTCTTGAGGGTAAGGTATGTGTGTGTGTGTGTGTGTGTGTGTGTGTGTGTATGTGTATGTGTGTGTGAGTGTGATGATTGTGCAACAGCGAGGAAGAAGAAAAAGAAGCCTGTGCTAAGAATTTCGTCTTATGGACTATGAATATTTATTACTAATCTGAATGTAGTTCTCTCATTTTGCATTCTGCCAGTCTTGGAAAGAGTGTAATTAGGTTCGCAAAATTTATAAGCGCTCGAAAAATAATTAACATTTAGGAAACAGCCGTATAATTTAAAACCTCAGGCATTACTTGCCATTTATATTTAAATGCTTCGCTTCTTTTGTCTTCAATATAAAACATTTTTTGAATATACAGCGGTTATCAATTTAGCTCAAATGTTTAAATTTACTTAGGAAAAAATTTTTTTGATGTGATTCCGCCCTTAATTGTGCGTCCTTATGTTCTTTACCCAAAAACAACATTTCTTGAAAACTAATGGAAATGCATAAAAATTGATTATTTTTTATATTATAAAAATTCACGAAATGCTTTTTTAATGAAAATCGATGAAAGTGTCTCGAATTTTATCAGTATATAATCTCAGCTCAAAAATATTAACTCTGTAATGTTATCAGTCTATAACTCTAAAAACATAATTAGTAACCATTTGACTGGTAATGAAAGATGCCAAAAATAACGTATATCGACAATATAAAGATCCTCTATATTATCGAAGATTGGCTTGGCCTGAGATTATTACCTTCTCTTCTCATTAAAGCGAAAGGTTTTAAAACAGATTATCGGTATTGATAATTTTAAATGAAAGTTTTAAATTTTCCAAAAATATATGTGTGCATAAACTTTCAGCGTAAATTGAAACTTAAGATTACGTTTTCTCCGAAATAAAATTAAATAAGAGCGATAAAACAACTAGGAAAGATAAGGACGAAGTCTGAAACATTTACTCATACGTTATATGATCACAAAAATGTTAATTTTTTGTTGAATGTATAAAGAAACGAAATTTATCTTGAACTCCTTTGAAGGAACCGTTCAGTTCTTGACTTTTTAAAGATAATTTTAAAAACCGATGAGATTGAAATTTTTAATAGCGAAGTCAAGAAAGCAAACGTTAACTTCAGAGGGCAAAGCAAACAGTGTAAAATATGTAAAACGCAGCACGTGAAAAAAAATATTTTTCTTTTCTGTAATAAAAGATCACTTCAAAGAAGCGCATACTTGGCGAAAGTTTGGCAAATTTTATTTAAAGATTTTAAGTATATTATGTAGGTCTACTGCTACATTGAAAAAAAAAACTTTCGGTAGTATGGACGATACGGAAGACTTAAGTATAATAAATCCAAAAATAGACTAAAGAATCGAATAGTTATATTGTTTTTAGTGCAGTTGATTGATCCGAGTTTATTTGTAGTGATTAGTATAGTGATCCGATTGTCTAGTTTATGCTTCCTTATATTTAGGAACTTTTCAGTTCTCGAGTTTTTTCACTTCCGCATTGGAGCCATTCTTGGTTTGCATCTTTGTTTTTCTCGAAGAAGTAAAAATATAATATCGCAGTGAAAGAGCACAAATGAAGTGCCAAAAAAAAACAAGCTTAACGTCTAAACTTAAGTTCTTAGGAGTGGTAGAAACGAATCTTTTCAGCTTAATTGTTTGGCAACAAATACAATTTTTATGCGTGACAGAATTTATAACAATTATAATAATATCAAAGGAAAAAAAATCAATCTCTTGTCCCCGACACTTTATTAAACCGTATGCGCATTTCGTCTCAGGGAATACTTTTTGTCGACAAGAGGTTTATTAAGCAGTTTCTCCTTTGGTATTACGATTAGCCACAGCTTCTGCTAATAATCTTTCCAGAGTGCTGAAATTACAGAAATGGTTTTTAAGGACCTATTTTGGCCTGCCTAAAAGTTCGTCTGGGTTGACGAGATTTTCTGAGCTCTGTATACCTCGATTTATCAATTATATTTTATATGTCTGTGCATTCGTGTTTAAAAATACTAATTCAATGCTATCAGTTTACCCCCCTATTGACTTATTGGTAATTCCGTTACTCATAAGCATTTTACGAGATCTAATGGATCTCTTTATTCCTCCATTGACGAGACATAACTATCGTCGTCGCTGCTTATCCTATGTAGGCATCAAGTATTGGGCATACCTACCTTTACACTTGCGATCGTTAAAGGATTTTAAAGTTTTTAATAAGCTTCTTCAATGTTTTGCCCTCCAATTGGCACCCGATTTTCAAATTTAATATATTATACTAATTTATTGAGTTTAATTGTTGATTATTTGTGATGTGATTCGCAATTTTATCTATTGATGGCCTTCCCCTGGGACTTAAGTTTTTGTTTACGATTTTTGTCGAGCCATGACAGACGTTTTATTCTTTTAGACTGTTAATATTTTTTTATTTAGTGGTTTAATTTTGTTAATAGTTTTTGTTGTTAATAGACTATGTCCGTTTATTTTGTTTGAGGACCCCCTGTGGCCTTTTTTTTCCGGTCTTCTGACCATACTTCCCCTATTTTGGATGTATTTAAATAAATAAACAAATTAAATAATTAAATTAATAAATATCTGTTACAAGAATTTGTCATCATAACTAGAGTATTTTATACGTCATAGTTCCCTAATAACCTGCTAGAATGTAGCGGACACCCCCTTCAAAACATAAGCCTACGCAAGCCCGTTTATGAACACGTTCACAGTGCGCAAAATCAGACGAATATATTTGTGAACATGCTTGCACGTGATCTTCTGAGCTAATCTTATGTTGTAGTGAACGTATACCGGTGAAAAGAACAAAAAGAGACGCTGTCATGGTTGCCTGTCTGTCCGGAAATTTTCGGATAAACTGTCAATTGTGCTGGCAATGTTCTGATGAAATGGAATGAGACGGGTATAGGAACACGAATCTTGCAAGTTGGACTCTCCATAAAACTCTTTTAATGCGATAGATAGGTGCATAAAAGTCGCTAAATAACCCTACACGCCATTAATATTGAATTTTAGGCAATGGAATCACGGTTATTACGGAAGTAACTGTATACTCTCGATATCCACAGACGTCTGGCTACACACAGAGAAAAAATCTCACCATACAACAAGGCAGCTAGACGCCAATGGTGTTTTGGAACATTGGTTTGGTGTGATTTGTTTGGTATTAACGTCCTTTTCAACTGCCATGGTCATTTCAGGACGGCGTTATTGGGGCCGCAAATTTTGTCCGCAAGGGTTCTTTAACGTGCAGCCGGCAAACGACTACACAGGACCAACGACTTTACTTCCTTTCCGAAGGAAATGCGTGATCTCAGGATTTTTCTCCCTGAAAAAATCTTCGCCGTCCTCGGCCGGGGTGAACCCGCATCCTCGGGCATCAGAGGCGATCACGCAACCATTGAGCCACCGAGGCCGATTGGAACATCGGAACTGGACAATACAGAAAAGAGAAGTGTCTTAGGGAATGATGAATCTAATTACATTTGCTACCAATCCGATGGATATATTTAGGTCTGACCAATATCAGGTATTGAATGTATTGTTCCACTGCCAAGGTTGGTGGTGTTGGAATTATGGTAGACAGCTGTTTCTCGTGGTTGAGATAATCACAGTTCGAGATAAAGTACAGGGTTACTTTTTCGAAACGGTCCGTTATTGTAGATGATTTCTTTCCTCTTCCTTTGGAAATGTCAATGAGAATATAAGTGCGATTTAATGACGCACTTGGCTTAAGTCTCGATGACAACTGCTAATGAGAAATCTTCAATTCTCTCAGAATACAACATTACCTGTTCAACCTAAGCTTCTCTTCAACTACATGTACAATCTTGGAGCATGTTATATAATCAGTTTCTCAAATTAAGATTATAATCAAATCTTACAGAAGCTAGCAATTTCAAATAAAGAATTTGTAGACTTAACCATAATATTTAACAGGTAGACTTTTTATTATAAAGTCTTAATTAGCTTTTGGAATAATAAGTGAGCTATCTGGAAAAAAAAAAGCGTAAATAGATTAACTCTGTGTTTTTGTCTCAATCCGTATATTTGAAAATACGTTTAATTTTAAATAAACCATTTTATCTTCTTTTAAATATAACTTAAATTATAGGAGATTTCAAAAAGCAGATTTAAATACTGTCTTTAACTTTATATTTTTTTCTGAATTTGATTGATCGATGTCTTGTCAATAGAATTTTTAACTCATCCAACATCCACATCACCGAATTTCTCATTGAATCTCTTATTCTTTTCTGTTCTCCTTGGCAGTGGCAAGTATCGACTTGAGCCGGGGTGATCCTCAAGGACCGCTCTTCATCACCGAACCCCCTCACCATGTGGACTTCTCTAACAGCACGGGCACCAGCCTGGAATGTTCGGCCCACGGCAACCCCACCCCGACCATCCGGTGGGTCCTCGTCGATCTCTCCGAGGTGACGGACGTGGAACGGGTGCGCAAGAGACTCGATAATGGGACTTTAATGTTCCCACCGTTTCAGGCCGAGGACTATCGGCAGGATGTCCACGCTGCCATCTACCGGTGCATGGCATTCAATCCCTTGGGCACTATCATCAGTCGAGAGGTCCGCCTAAGAGCAGGTAGACAATTAACTTTGACTTAATTTCTCTTTGCAAATTCGCCTTCTAGCTTTATTTGCCTACAGCGAAACAATTTTTCCAAGAGAAAGCTCGTCACTTTTAAAGAACTGGAAAGAATAACAAAAAGAGAAAATTAGACTTTTAGTAACTTAGCTTTTATACCATATTTATTTATCATTAAAATAATGTATAACGAATTTTTTAAAAAATTAAAAACAAAAGAATAAGGTCTTATGTAAGATAAGTGATTCTATAATCGAAACCCAATGTCTTTCTCATCTTAACAGGAAATCATTTCAATTGTTTTTCTTTTTATTTCAAATCAAAATTTAAGACTTAAATTTGAAAAACACATTTTTTTTTTTTTAGAATTTACAGTTTTGTTATGAAAACTTTAAGAAAAGAAAAATGGTTTTCATTTCTTAACCTTAGTTTCAAGAACCACATTTTAAAAATTTCCATATATACAATTATTAGAGTTCATTTATTACTGTTTAATGTCTTCTATCCAATAACAATTTGCCTATAACCATCCTTACTTTATTATGCAAACATTCAAACGTGAATTACACTTAAACATTTGAAATTATCATAAAGAATACACGAGGGGCGATTGATAATAAGGCTGTAATTTTTTTTATTTGTTAACCGATTTTCAAAATTCTTTTTGTATCTTATACTCACATTCGTCCTCTATGTAATGCACTATTCACTTTTCTACATAGTCCCCATCCCTTTCCACGCATTGCGCCAACGCGTGACCACTCGGGTAAACCCGTTGAAGAGGAATTTCGGGGTTGTTGTCGACACCAGGATTGAATGGCAGCTTTGGACCCTCTTCTGAAGTACGATAACGTCCGCCCGCACACGAGTCACCACACACCAGAGGCGTTGCAGCGCCTACAGTTCAAAGATGAAAAATTGCAGTTCAAAAATGAAAGACTTTGCACATTGCGACTTTCACCACTTCCCAAAAACGAAAGAGCCTCTTAAGGGACATGAGTTGGTTCTGACGGCGAGATAAACGCTGCCATTCAATCCTGGTGTCGACAACAACTCCGGAATTCCTCTCCGACGGGTTCACCCAACTAGTCACGCGTTGGCGCAATGCGTGGAAAGGGATGGGGACTATGTAAAAAAGTGAATAGTGCATTACATAGAGGACAAATGTGAGTATAAGATACAAAAAGAATTTTGAAAATCGGTTAACAAATAAAAAAGTTACAGCCATGGAGACCTTATTTATCAATCGCCCCTCGTACTAAACAGTTTACCTGAATTTATTGCTTTATTAATGCTTTAAAAACAAAATTTACTCTCGTGTACACCCTCAATTAAATAGTAGATTTCTAAAATGAAGGGAATAGCAATAATTTATGTTGCGGTATATTCACAAATTAAAATAAATTCCCCGGTAAATTTTTTACCATTTTTTCATAATCACTTTTCAGAGTGGTTAAATTAATATTTTTAACGTTAATTATCTCGGTGCAGAACACGAATTTTAAAACCCTCATACTAATTGCTGAAAAACAACGTTAATTAACTGGCCTTCACAAGGCATAGTATTGTTAAATGTTTTTGGTGTATACGGGAAAAAGCCATTCTACTCGTAATAAGCGTGACACACTTGTAAATCGGTGTTTATATTTTTTGAAAAATATAAGTCTAATGTTATCTTTTATTTTGCTCAACTTGGCTAATTTTCATTAATAATAAACAATGCTGTCATAGTAATAGATTATTCACAATATTTAAAAACTTATTAAAATGTTGCATTTGAAAAGTAGTTATTCTAAAGTGATGGTGTGATATTTTCCATGTAATAAGAATGTACACATGGAATGAACTTTAGGTTTGATAAACATAAATTTGATCACCCCGATGTAAAAATTACGATGGCTTCTTTAGATCCAAATGTTGGAGAGTTTTTTTAGAGGAATTCTCCAACGTTTGGATCCACAAGAAGTCATCGTGAGTTTTTACATTTGAGTAGTCAAATTTACTTTCATCGAACTTTCATTTGTTAAATTCACTGCGCTTTAATGCTATTTGGTCTTAAAAGCTTTAACTGGAACCATCTATTTTTGTTTTACGAAAATCAAGCGATCTGACAAGTTCAAATATAGTTAATGAAAACGAAAATTTGAAAAAAATTGGAAGTCATTAGATAGTTTTATTATGTGGTAGCAATTGTAATAATCTATCCAAGTTGTGATTTAAAGACATTTGTAAGAAAGTTGACTTACTTTGCATTATTCATTTGGCTGGGGGAACCAATGGCCCCAATGCAATTACTGCCGGCTTTGCTCTGGGATTTGGTGTTAGAGAATCATATGATCTGTCAAGAAAATTTCTTTCTCACTTTCCTCAGTTTACTTTTACATTACTTAGTTTTCCTAAATAAAATACTTTTGCCACACCCTTTCAGGATTTCCTTATCGTTTTAAGGAATTTGTATGATGAATTGAAATATATCTGTTTTCTACTTGATAATTTCTTTGTCAATTTCCAAGTATAAACCTTCAACCGTAGAAGTAAAGCATAGTGTAGTTATAATTAAAAATTTTTCTACTTAGCCCACCCTAGATAGGAAACTATTTATAGAAAAATGTAAGTGAACCAAAATTGATAATGCATAATATGATATGAAAATTCCACAAGATTTGCATGATTCACCGCTTTCATTAGTAAGTGACAGACGGGGCTTCTCAGGTGAATGTTCGCACATGTGCCGAATTGAAGAGAAGCATTTCAAGAGAGTTATCATGCATACCCATGGAGATGCTTCGTACAGCTGTACAGCATGCTAACTACGCTTTCAGACTGTCCTGGACTCTAATGAGCGCCATTTCTAGCACACGTTGTAGTCCCCAAAACCACGCTTATTGAATGATATTGCAAAGCATTAAAGCGTTTCAATGGAATTGTTAATTCATTATTTCTATTCCTCATGTCCTTGGCAGTGATTACATTACGGTTCGTATTCGTGCAATCGCTCGTATTCCACATAGAGAATGCTAAGACGGGCATACTGTTGTTAGGAAGTATAAATAAACCGTGCAGTAAGGTATAGTAACCGTAATAGCGTCTACAGAAATTGTTGTTAGGAAGTATAAATAAAATCTTGTAAACATTCCAAGGAGGAGCTTTAGCAGTGAAGCAGAAATACATGTATACATTTATTAAAAAGAATTTAACCCCCCCCCCCCCCTCCGAGTAGGGTAAGGCATGTGCCAGATCCTGGGGTCATCTATTTTTACGCTTATCTGCACTCTCCCCAAGTTTTTTAATCAAAGAAATTGATTTTCTCGAACCTCGTATGTTCTTACCTTTCTCATCATTTCTGAACGTATGATATATCACATGCCGTATGTTGCCATAATTCTTAAGGACCAAGTGACTACCACTCCCGCAAATCCGACCCCCTTGGAACAATTGGGCCTAAACTTCATAGTACTGTAGATCTTGCATAGAGGAATCTGGATACCGAATTTCACGCCTTTACGTACCTAAATAGTACACAGAAATGTTGCCCTCTCTGAATCCCACCCCCGTAATTCCGACGCCAGTGCAGATGGTCTTTGCCCATAGTAAGCTACATTCCGAATTTCAACCTTCTACCTCAAAAAATGTACAAATTATGAAGGGGACGGACTGACTTTACAGAGGTTGAGTCAAAAGTAGTGGCCGACTCGGGAGGGGGGGGGGGGTTAGAGTTTGACGAATTCTGGGTGAAGACCATTTACCACAAGGGTATATCGCAGTTTATTAAAAGAAAAGAGTGGAAAGAAACGTCAGTATGAATCTAAATGCCATAGACATTGTGCCACCTGCGTCAGCCAGTGTAAAAATATGGCAGAAAAATTGGTGATACGCGAGGTCCTTCGTCACTATTGGAAAAAGGAGACCAGTGTGCGAGCAGCAGCCGCCGAAATTTGCAGGGTGGAAGGTCAAGGTGTGACCAATGAACGGACAGCACGACGGTGGTTCTTTCGCTTTTCGTCTGGAGACATGGGCCTGGAAGATGCGCCAAGGAGCGGAAGACCCAAAGAGGTGGATGACGCAGCCCTACGGCAGCAAGTGGAAGCTAACCCAGGCATCACCACGCGTGGACTAGCGGCGGACATCGGGACATCACAATCGAGTGTGGTTCGACATCTGCACGCCATGGGAAAGGTCAACAGGAGCTGCTGAGTTGTGCCTCACGAGTTGACGCCCGCATCGGGCGCGAAGAACATCGCTTAAGTTGCAGGAGTTGGAGGGCATCGAGGTTCTGCTACAGCCCCGACCTGGCACCTTCCGACTACCATCTCTTCCGGTCCATGGTGCACTTCCTGCGTGGACGGCGCTTCGCCAATGTCAGTGAGGTTGAAGACGTTGTGCGTGACTTTTTCGCCCAGAAAACGGAGGACTGTTTCGCGAGGGCATCCGCCAACTGGCTGATCGTTGGATGAAGACCATCGAGCATGATGGGCTCTACTTTGAAGATTAGCAATGAGTGGTTCCTGTCTGGTGCCCATTTAAAAGTTTGCGTGGTGATCGGCCACTACTTTTGACTCAACCTTTGTATAAAACCAATAAGTAGCTCCATTCTTCCTGTACTTAATGGTATAATTTATGAGCACTTGAGCAATCGTGCGTCGACAATGCGATTGCACTTGCGCGCACGCCGATGTCAGTAATGCTTAGAAGATGAACAGAAAGTGACAATATATTCCTTCTTGACAAATCGATTGTTATATGATACGGCATTATCTTTGTATTCTTTACACTCACTATTTTAGCGCCTGAATTCGACTTGAAGGGTCCACGAAAAATTCTGAAAGTTGATACGGCCGAGTTAAGACATTGATGGTTACATTTCTGAAAACAGAATTTGAAAAAGTTAATCCGGTTTCAAGTTATCGTGCAAACGGCCGGATAAACGTACAGACCAAGGGCGCATTCTTATAAGTAGCTTTTATGCTAAAACTCCTAATAAACAGTGGGCTTAAGTGATTCCACTTTTTCCATTATGGTGCTTAAATTTGAAAAAGCAGATCAAATCTTCACTTTACCCATATGATCGTTTTTTTATCTTCCAATAAAATGGTTTCATTCACTTATTTTAGCTGGAACAATTTTTATTGTCGAGAAAAGAGCAAGGAAATATTCAGTTCAAAATACTTTATTGTTGAAATTATTCCATGCTTGGTAATTTCTTCATTTAATGAGCTTTATTAAACAGACCTTTTTTCTTGTATTTATTTAAAGTTAAAAGAAACTTCAATGTGATTTACTCTTCTTGATTAGGAATTAGATCGTGTAAGATAATTAAAATTTATATATAGTACCTTCAAAACTAATGACGCCTAAATTCAAATTTTAAATAACCATTTATAAATGAAAACTTTAACACTTTAAATAACTTGCGTTTGTATTTTATGAAGAAAGGGATATCCTCTTAAGTCTTGTTGTGATTTGAGAATTTTTTTTATAATTATAAATGGTACCTCAACTCTTTCCTCTGTACAGTCTATATGCATAAATAACGGGGAATTCTTTCGTTTCATATTCCCTTTTCTCTCAGCTTTAATTCAATTACACACCGTTGCTCAAAAACTCATAATTCGCAGGAATTAAGAATTCTAGGAGGACCTAGCTTCTAACTTTTATTATGACTATCTTCCAAAAATTACGACGAAGTAGGAGAAATGCGTCACACGTTGCCTAGACGACCCGAAGAAGAAGAGGAAGAGAAAAGGGATGAAAACGACGGGGAGGATTAAAAAAATAACAATTGTGAATATAAAAGACCGAACGGAAAGATAACCTGAAAGGAAATTTCCTTTCCAAATCTTTATGCCCCTTCCTTCCCCTGCAGAAGAATAAAAAATTGAATAAAAAAATTAATGTGGCCCATTTGTGATATAATCTTGATCGTTTTCTATTGTAAAGTAAGATTCCCATTAAAATAGAGAAAATAAAGCATGTGAGTTTGAATATTATATTGATTCTTTCATAACATACTTTTTTAGTTAGTTAGTTAAATTACGTATGTATATGGCTTTAACGCATACATGCTCGCCTAATTATTTATAAAAAAAATGCTTCAGTAAGCGCCACTTCAATTCATAGATAAAAACTTATTATAGCTGATTTAATATTTTTAAGTTAAACTTATTATAATGTCTTAAAACTGATAAGCTACATTATGCTATGCTTAAACTATAAAAATGAAAATGAATGCATTGAACATTTTTTCATTTTCCACTCGTATTTATCTTCTTGAGCTTTCCTCGGTACTTATCACTATACAGGGTGTAAATGGACGACGTTTCACAAAGTTAAGGATATGTAGAGGATGATGTGGTGAACATTTTTTATTAATAAACCCATAGTCCCAAACGAAAAGCGACGGAGCCACAGCTTGTTTGATGTCCTGGTTTGTCAAGCATTGAACTAGGCACGTTTACTACGATGTCCCCTGTCATTACATCTTGTAGGCCTTATGCAGACTGTCAGCTCGCAGGCTATTTTCAAATGGTACCGTCCGGATGCACAGCACATTCTCCAATCACATAATCTTGCATATCAGTTGGTACGAAATTCCACGGCTTGACGCAAAAGAGAGCATCAAACATGTTGTGGCTCCGTCGCTTTTCGTTTGGGACTATGGGTTTATTAATAAACTAGTTGTTAGCCGCGGCTTCGCCCGCCCGCGCCATCTGTTGAGGGGAATTACAAAATAAAAGCAGACAATTTTAAATGAAAACCCCAGAAAGTGGGGAATGGGGGGGGGGGGGTCGTAGGGATTTGATTTTTGGCGATAGAGCAGGTCCTTTATTGATAAGCCTGCCCTGAAAATTTCAAGTCGCTAGCTCAAACCGTCTAGGAGGAGATAGAATTACAGATAAATAAATAAATACACGCAAGAGTTTTAGTATATAGAGAAAATGTTCACCACATCATCCTCTACATATCCTTAAATTTGTGAAACGTCGTCCATTTACACAATGTATATTTATATACCGCAGTATTTTTTCATCCAAATAGAGCAGTTACAGTCCATAGATAGGTCCTCCTTTTTAACATAGTCCCCTTCAGCTGTATGCACTTGCACTACCAGTTTGGCATCTTCTCCAGGGTCGAGTTTTTGGACTTGAGATTGCGGTTTAGTAAGCGTCGCTCTTACGTCAAAATTGCGTAAGATCAGAGCAATTGCCATTGGAAGGCTTTGCTATTACGCAATTTTGACGTATGAGCGATGCTTACTAAACCGCGATCTCAAGTCCAAAAACTCGCCCCAGGCCCACTTTGTCAGAATGCGATGCAGATATCCGCGCAAGAAAATTCTTCAAGGCTTCAAACAGTTCATAATGGAAATATTACCATGAACCGGAGACCAAAATACAATGATAATAAGGAAAGGCCAGTTCAAAAAAATTTTAGGAATACGGAGGGCATCATTCTCATCAACTGGCTGGGACTGGGGAACTCCAATAATAGCTTCACTAACAGCGGACATAATTTCGCAGACTTTGGACAACTTCAGGCAACAGTCCGGATTGATGTTTCGCAGTCCGAATAAGTAATTTTAGTAGGGCCTGGAGAGGCTGCCATAAAGCTGGAGCAAAATGCCTACAGATGAAGGAACACTGTATTGAGAAGATTGGCGTATGTACCGAGTTGTAACTGTTCTATTAATGTAGAAAATAATAAAATGTAATTCAGTGCGATGCGTTCCCCGTAAAAATCAAACTTCAATAGATTTCTCTGTCTGTTCGCAACAATATAACATTGCCACAGTTATCAAAGCAGTGAATGTATCGTTCTGAAGATTTAAATTCAGGGTGTTTCATAATTGGTGTCCCGTCTTTAGGTCCAAATAACGACTCAAGGGGAACAGATTGGGGGGAAATGAATATTGATTATTTGGTTTTAATGTCCCCTAATTCAGAATAAAAACATTTCGTGTCCCTGGGTGTGAAGGGGTAAATTTTGAAAATTTTAATTTTGTAGAGGTAGGGGTTAGACCCCATGTGTTATTTAGAAAGTTGTAGAGCATCATGTAAAATGTGGGTTTAGCAAAAAACCCGGTGAAAAAATCTCACCCCCTGCCCTTTATCGAGTGGGTAATAACTTCAATAACTTCAGGATAATTCTCTAATATTCTATTTGCTTTTAGAGAATTATCCTTTTTTGCTTTGATAAAGGATAGGCTCTATCCGAAACGTCAGCTCTTTATTTGATTTTTTAGTTTTATTTTGATTTTACTTATATATTTATTATTTTGTTATTTGTTAATTATTATTTTATTTTTCAGTTGTATTTATTAAATTATTTATTGCATTCCAGGGTTTTTGTGTCTCGTCCTTTTCTCTTATAAATATCCATTCATTGGACATCAAAACCAAATAATCGATATTCATTTTCCCCCACCTGTTCCCCTTGAGCCGTTATTTGGACCTAAAGACGGGACACCAATTATGAAACACCCTGTATAATAAACGGACAGAAGAATACAAGGAAATTTGCTGTAAATCAAGTTTCGGGATTTAGGAGGCTATACTCAAACGACAAACAGTAAATGATATTATAGACCATGGATCGTAGATAAAGGGGGGGGGGTATGGGTTCAAACCTCCCTCCCTTAGTGTCAGCCTCTTTTTTTGGTATAGCGAGATAACTTATGATTTTGAACCCTCTGATTCCGCCCCATTGAAAAATTATACCTTCTTCATTGTTACTGGCGTAAGTTATGGAGTCCATAAAAGACATGGTCAATGATTTCTAATGAACTATTTTCTCTTTAAAAGACATCAGAGCTGACATTTTATTTATATTCGCTCCTGCTTAGAATCTGTGTCCAGAAAAAGTTTAATTTTGCCCCACATATATTTTTTGAACCCGAGTGTGGTAAAAATACTGTGTGTGATAGAGCTTATTTCATACAAGCTATTTTTGTATTGCCCTTCTGTGTGTATTGGTGTATTCAGCCCGTAGGCTGGTTCGCCCTCCTGACTATGGCCATCAGGAGATTTCTTGGGATAAGTGAAAATGCGGTGGTTTCTCCTTGCCTTCCGCATGATGAAAGGATGATAATGAAAAGGGACAAACACAAACATCCATGCCCTTGGCGGGATTCGAACCCGCGTTTTGCTGGTTTCGAGAGCGGAAAGACTGCGCCTTAACCCTCTCGGTCACCGAGGCGGCTATTGCCCTTAGCTATCTAAAAATATTTCCAATTAATTCTTTATGATATCTGGAGTGTCCTTTGTAGTTTTTATTTTTTTGCTCTCTACACTGATGTATACAAGTTTTCCCAGAAGTCCATTCACATGGAGGTGGAGGATAAAACCATGGTCAATGATGACTTCGCGGTTAGCTACGGCGCACTGATTGTAAGGGGATACGGATTGAGAGACGTTAATTGTAGAATGAACCATTATTATCTGCACAATGTAAAACGTATAGAACGCTTGACATTTAAAACAGTCAATGCCAAACATTGCAAACATGTAGAACTGCTCTAATGAGATTTGACCGTACATCAGATGAATGGGAATGGAGACCTGAGACTAGACTTTATCATGAAAGATTAAGGGGTGTGCCACACTATCGATTATTTGCAAATGTGCATTGGCATCTTTCTTTGTGATCATGCGCGATACAGGTCGAGAACGTTTTGCTGACTAAAGAGCTGTTCGTGATTACTACAAAAAGAAATCCTGATGGCAGATACATTGTAACAATACCATTTAAAGAATCGCCAGCGAATCTTGCATAATCTTTGCTGATTGCTCAAAAGCGATTCTTCAATTAATGTCGAAAATGAGAAAAAAAATTCCAAGTTTAAAGTAGAAGACGAGATACAGCAACAAATTGCAGGCAATCGCAACAACAAGCATATGTGCCGTCGCACACTCCCTTGGTATGCACCCGAATCTTGTTTGGTGAGTTTTTCATGAGAACTTGATGTATTCCTTCGTTGGTAAAAGGTTCATGCAATGAAGATTACTAACATCCTCCTCAGGAAGCGTTTGCACGATGGTATTTGCAGGAGAGTCACGCCGACTCCACATTCTCAACAGATATTATATTCACTGACGGAGCACTGTACACAAGAGAAGACGTGTTTTATTCACACAGTTTACACGACAACATTCACATGGACAGTTTATTTGCGAATGTTTGCCTCAAACACGGACGTTTTACCGCAAATCCAAAAATCTTAAACGTGAATGCGCTATGAGAACGACTGCCTTCTTGGTTGAAATATTCTGGATTAAACCTGTAATAAGTGTCAAAGATTTTTATCTACAAAGAATGTTTTACTGCACGTCAAGAGTGCTACATTGATCGGCTGGGTTGGAATTGCGCATAAACAACTCTGCATGATAGCCACATTTTCGCCGAAACATATCCTTCCAACCAGGGCCGTATTGAGGGGTGGGCGCGCCTAGGCTCCTGCCCGGGGCCCCCTGTAGATAGGGGCCCCCATTCAATGTACGGTCCGAGTCTAAAATGCCACAATTATTTTCTTTGAAGTAATGACTGGCACATATGGTCACTATTTGGATTTTGGATACGTCTATGTTAAATTTGTTTTTGGGTAACTTTGTTTAGGGCCCCATAAAATCTGATTTTTCCAGGGCCCAAAATTTTCTTACTACGGCGCTGCTTCCAACATGAAGGGACGCCTCCTCAGTTTTCCCATGAATACGGGATTACATGGAAACTAGATTTCCAAAAAATGGGCCTTGCAGATCCTATTAACTGTGAGGTCGTACATGGACTTCTTCTTCCTATGGGGCCATATGAAGAGTGTGGTGTAGAAAACCCCAATCAGGTCCCAGGAAGATCTTGTCAGAAGCGTGGCAACTGCTGCAGCGCAAGTTCGAGAGATCCCCGAAATTTTTGTATCCTAAATAGTTCATTGTTTAGGGGATGTGAGGCCTTCATTGAGAGTGGTGGTCGCCATTTCGAGCGCATATTCTAATATAAGCTTAAGATTCTGTGATGTTAAAGCTACTTGTGATAAATAAAAACCTAAAGATGTCTCTATCATGGTAATCATGTGCCATAGATGCTACGGAGTCAATCTTGACTGCAGATGTATTGACGAAAAGTGTTCATCTGTAGCCTTCTACTACCCTGAAAGTTTGGTCAGGAAATTCTAGAACACTGTATAACACAATTTCATCAGCAAGCATTGTATTAATGTCAGACGTTCATGTCTCCATTACTGTTTCGGGAAAATCTCACTTCGTATTCTTTTTTAACACACTTTATTCTACTTGCTTTATCTGTTTGTTTGTTTGGGTGGAATTTTGTAATCGATATTAAAGTTACTCCCAATTAACCGATTGATTTTGCACACTTACTTACTCCTGATGACAATACATGAATCAATTAAAAAAATCCACTAAATAATTGATCAATTAGTGGCAATTAATTAATTTTATTTTTATATGAAGACTTAACCAATAGATGGCCTTAAAGTGTGTTTTAAAAAAAAATTATCCTTACTTTTATTGTTGACTGTGAAGTTTGATATTATAAGAATTCGATTGCAGTTCTCTAATTCGTTGCATCACGGTTTATATTCCCGCCGCGGGCATGGATTTATTGTTGTCCCGAACATGCGAAAAGATAAGTCATGTGAAAGGGCGAGTATGGTATTGAACTCGACTATCCGGAATAAAGTGAACAAACCAAACAATTATAACAATTTTGAAGGAGAATTGAAAAAAAAATTCCACTGACCAGCTCATTTCATTTTCCTGCATTAAGCGAACTTAAAGTTTTCATATGTATTTTTGAAATGCAATGAGAGCTAGCCTTTAGTTTTATTTTTATTTACGCTGCAGGCAAATAACAAATTCATGAATTCGTTGATGAATAATACCAAAAGGCCACTCATGCGTAAACAGAAGACTAATCAAAATTTACAGCACGATAACCCTATGAATAAGAAATAAAAATAACTATACATAGAAGTGCTTTTCATAACACATCAAAATCACCTTTATAAATAATCCGACAATAAAATATTTAAAAAGTCCATTATGATAAGGAAGGTAGAAGGTAAATTGAATTTAATATTTTATAAAGGTAGCAAGAAAAAACATAATTCAGATTTGGGAAAATTTCAACATTTTAAATTAATAAATTCCACAGAACTCAAGCACCGTAAGCACATATGGCAATTAATTGTTAGAAGCACTCCAGGGAAATTAAATTTATTAATAAATTATAATAATGAATGTTATATCATAGTATTTTAAATAACGGAATATGCTTACGTATTTGTTTAGGTGAGTGGACATTGTTATGAAAGAAAAATTTTCATGTTTGAAATGACTAAAATCAATTTCTAGATGAGAGTAGGATATTTTTATCTTTCTGTTCAGTTTTCAATTGCAATTTTTTTCCTTTTGAAATTAAAGTAACATGGTTTCTTCCCTTTTCAAAGATCTTTATCACCCCTCATATAGAGGTAGAATGTTGGAGATGAAAGATAAAGTTTTAAACATCTTCGCTTGTTCATTCTTATCGTTTACGACACGATACAAAAGTGTGAAGAATTACATTTGCCATTAAATTTAGACGATCATCAAATGCGAAGAGGTTCCAAGTTTGCAAAAAATTGCGGATATAATGCATATCACTTCTCGCTTTCACTTCCCCGTTTCATCCCTCAGTTTATTATAGAAAAATGGGTTGTCAACGAGATTATTCTGGAAGTAATAAAGATTTACCCTTCCCAATAAAGAAAAAAAATGTGTCATTTTTTTAATGGTAAGGCTTGATGCATTGTATTAGATTTTTCCACTTTAAATTTATGTCCTAACTTTTTCTGCGTTAATTGGTCTTATATCACATGCAATTAACTCGTTATTCGCCCAATTAGACTCGTGATGGTTTCCTTCATGCTGATTATTTCAGTTAATTTACTCCTTGAAATGCTTTAAAAAATTAACCAACTTTTAAGTGCTTTCAAAAGAGAAGTTGACACGAAATGTAATAGTACATGTTCACAAAATAACTGTTTTAAATTACTTACCAGTTAGGAAAGCGTAAAATAAGTCTTACAAGAAAGAAGTGTGAAGATGAGGAGAAAAAGAGACCTTTTCATAAAAAAGGTCGAAATAAAAGAGAAAGAAAAGAGGAGACGGTTGAGAAAGCGAGCAAAAAATCGGATAAAGCGAGAAAAGACAGGGGAAGTAGGCGGTAAAAATAAATTCAGGATTAAAGAGAAGAATAACAGAAGGAAAGAAACCAGCTAAAAGACGAAAGGTGAAGGGGGAGGCATGCAAAGCAAAGGGGTAATTGACTGGTTTTAGAAGGAAAAAAATCCGTCTTGGTAATTAGCTTTCACAAGAGGTAAGAACGTATTAAGACAGTGCCGAGTGAAGTCATGCGCGAATGGCTGAACGAGTGAAAATGACTGGGATAATAGAAAAGTTTATTAAATAATTATATGACAAACAAGCTCTCTGCTTAAAAAAATAACATTTTCTCGGTAAAAGTGATAATGATAGGTAAGTGACGGAGATAAAGTTGTCTTTTTAAAATTAAAACTCTCACGTATACTCTCAATTGTTCAAAACCATTCAGGCATATCGAACTTCACTCTAGAAAATATATGTAAGCTGTTGGGAACATCGATATATCAATCTTAAAAGAACTCATAGATGAGGCCAAAGGGGCATTGAAAAAGTACAAAATTTCTTAATGGCCTAGGGCATTGTTTATTATCAAATTTTGATCACACTTTTGAAAGTATATGTTATTATGCTTTGTGTGACATCGGCGTTTTTATATATATTTGGATGTTAAGTCTGGTTTCGCTGCTCATTTTTTCACGTTGATTTGGATTGTTGTCGAACTTTTTAATCAGTGTTACAGCTACTTTCTCCAACATAAATAAGGAATATGCGGACATTGTACTCACACTCTTTTATGGAAGGCCTAATGGGAATGCTTCAATCGCTCCACAGTTGTACGCAGAGCACTTCCGTCATGATCCCGACTGACGAGTATATAGATTGAAGAGAGTACTTCGTCGCCTCAAAGAAATAAGAAATCTTCATCATCGAGGTGGATAAAGTAGTTTTACAACATTACGCTCTCGGGGTAGATGAAATATTTTGCTAACCTACGCTCTTTAGAAGTTTTTGCTCTCGAATCGATTACCAGTGGAAGAAAACTTAATGCAACTTGTCCATTTGGAAAGTTTGGTGTATCATCCACGCTGAAGGCAAATATCCATACACTTCTGTTTAAGGACTGGAAGAAGGTAATCCTAAACGCCGATTAGCGTTTATCGCTTCTTATTCCACATGGACATTGAATTTTCATGCGAAGCATCATGTGAGGCGATTCTCTTCCCGGGATAGTATTAATTCATTCTACACTGATAAGCGCCGCTTCCATTTCTCTTTTCATCACAATGAGCGTAGTCTCTCTCTGTATTGTGTAATTATTGCTTTCATAAATTCTGCAATCTGCGTGATAGGCAAAATAAAACAATATTTCTGTTGAAAACTGCATATTAAAAATACTTTTGTATTCTATAAAAAAAAAGGTCAGAAATCAAAAAATTGCTTCGTTTGACTGAACACTGTAATGATCACAACGAAAAAAAAAACATCTTTGTATTGCTTAGAAATTAAAAAAAAAATCTCTGCCATTTAGGTATGCTCGGCAAACTTCCGAAAGTTGGTAATAAATAAAACACTCTTTAACCACAACAAGACTTTCCTAAAGTTCCTTCAGCTTGCAACCTTCTTAGGAGGCGTCAATTTCAGGACATATTATTTTACATATGTTTAGATTGAAGGATTATTCAGTCAAGATCTACCCAAAATTATTTTATACATTTGAACTTTTAATTCAAGATATGTTATAGCGTTTTATTTGCATATTATCAGAATTTTTCAATATAACCAGATGAACTGATTTTGTACATGAAGAAGATTGTAGTTGCAATCGAAAAGCTTAACGAGTGAATCAATAATGAATTGTTTTAGTTAATTTTTTTGCCTCTTTTTATTTGAATTGAATAGACTATGACAGTTTTGGGCGGTGGAGTTTCCCAATTTGTTTCCTATATGGCGGCATGCTTCAACGTCTATCATTAATATACAGTGTCCCAAATTGAAGTATGCTCATTAACGTAATGAGATAGAAATACATGTATAAGGTTTTTATGTATGATCCAGACGGCGATGAAAAAGCATAGCAACACGTTCATTGTTGTTCATTTGTTTATAAACCAAAATGGCGATGACACTTTCATTCGATGAACGTAAGTGGATACTGAAGTGTTATTGGAAAGTGGAGAATGTTGTTGAGGTTCAACGACATTGGAGGGTTGAATTTGGTACACCGCCGCCAACAAGGGTAACAATAACAAAACTCCGAGACAAGTTTGAAACAGTAGGAACGGTGAAAGATGTGTTGAAAGGTCGGTGCGGAATAAAGAGAAGTTCCACTCGTAACGAGAGTGTTGATGCCGTCATAGAGCTTTTGCACGTTCCCCAAAGAAGTCAGTGAGGCATTGCTCTCGTGAAATTGGTATCGCCAAATCCAGAGTTCATCGAATTTTGCGAGGTCAAAAATGGAAGCCTTACATTCCGCGACTTGTCCACGCACTAAATGAGGACGACTCGGATACGCAGAAGGTGGACATTTTTAACATGTACGGGCTTAAGGAAGTTTAAGGAATATAATTACAACAACCTTTATATTTCTATCTCATTTCGTTGCTGAGTTACAACGTTTCAAAGGGCGTATACATGAATTTGGGACACCCTGTATATCATTGTTTTGGGCATAAGTGAGCCGTGGGATAGTTAGCCATCTGGCTGCTTTGCTTGTGACGATTTTGGGCCTGAGGAATAATAACTTTTCAAAGTTGTTCCGTGTACAACTGCACGAATAGACACGAAAAAGGACCAGGAATCACTTTCCACAAGCACGAATCAAAATACGTAAATTGAAGTTGAAACCATGATCGAAAAATTGTTTATAAAATATAAAAAATATTAAAATACGAAGTTAAATATAAAAGATGTATTGAAGTGTAATTTAAACATACCACTCCGTGATCGGCGTGTGAAATAATTATTAGACAGCTACACTTATACTTAGCCATGTGTTTATCATCATCTTTTCTCACTTGCGGGCATGACAATTATGGGCGGCGGAGTTTCCCAATTTGTTTTCAGTATGGCGGCAGGTTTCGGGGTCTATCTTTAATATACATCATTGGATATTACAAGAGCTACTATATTTATCCTAGCTGACTCGGCCGCCATTACGGAGCACCTTGAATGAAGCAATCCCGTGTAATCCCCTTGAAACTCGCAAGGAAAATACAGGACACGAGTCGCTAGATATTTTTCTAGCGTCATTTATATGGCCCTCTCTTGACGAGAAGAGGCAACATTATGCTATTTCGACATATAGATATTAGAATTTCTTCGAAATATTGGTAATAATAGCGTTCCTTCGCACATGCATATACTAATCTGGCACTGCTCTTTCCATTTCTTCCAATTTTAGCCACTTTCGCGAAGATTTTAATTAACAAGATTAAAAATCCTCGCTCTAATAGCATGCATTACTATTACAAGTGGGCTCCGTAATGGCGGTCGAGTCAGCTAGGATAAATATAGTAGCTATAGATATTGCTATCTAAAGCACTAGATAATACTAGTGCTTTATTATTATCTAGTAGTATTATCTAGTATTATTTAGTATTATCTAGTGCTTTATTGCTATCGCACTTACAACGCCATCTATCGTTGAGAATTCCAGAAATTCACTGGAAAATCATCACTAGACGATAATTTAACACAAAATAACCAAAATTAAATTTAAAGAAACGAATTCCTAGATTTGCCGGGAAATTCTACCGGGATCCCGGAATCCTGTGAAAGAAATCCTAGATTTAATCTTTTCGTAATCGGTATTAATTCAAGAATAAGATGAAAACAAATATTGAAACTATGATCCGTGTACACCTTGCTTAATCGATACTTTATTTGCCCAAGCTGTGTAAATAGATTCACTGAAAATCAATATTACATCTAAATTATAAATATTGATTTATTGCCATTCCAACCACTGCACTTTCTCCCAAGTCAATTTCTTCCAAACATCCCACTGAAGGGTATCCAATTCTATGTCATTTTCATTTCATCACCGTAAGTTTGCAAACTCGCTTTTTAAGCGTAAATAAATAAAAATAATATTTCAAAACAATATTATATGGAAACGACAAAATTTAAACGAAAATTAAAAAATTCTCAAAAATCTGACTGACATGATCTTTTATCCCTTTATTTAAAATTCAGATGACAGTTCTAAAAAAAACCTCTGCAACGTGAATGTTTAATAAGGAGAAAACATTGTCGAATTCTCAGAGGCCAACGAAGGATGTAATTAACAGTAATTTAATCATTTCTATGAGGCTGTGGTTCAAACGGGTTAATTTTATCTGAATGCAAACGTTTAATTTATTCATGAGGCGATTTAATAATTCGGAGTATGTTTAATAATTCATGAAAAGATTATAATTAAAAAGGTCAAATATATACAGTTATTAAAGTATAACTGGCCACATGCTGATTTCTTGATAAACATCTATATAAGTAGATTCCATTTATCTCAAAATTTCCGAACTTTTCTTTGGCTTCCCTACATTAATTCATCAGTGAATAACTGTAATGTTTCTTTTTCAGCTTTTTTGGCGCCATTTTGAAATTGGGATTTAGTGTTTTTAGAATTTTCTCGACTTCGAGGTGCGATCAAAAAGTCCCGGGACTAGTTGCACATCCAACCAACAAATGGCAGTACAAGTCCACAAATATAGTAAATTATAGCTTCAACATTCATAAATCAGCTTTTCAAAACACAAACGTTCCAGAAAAAGTGGAAATGACGAGTCCATAGGAATATATAGGGCAATTCGAAAGTCAATAGATCAGTAAGCATGAGAAACAAACGGAAACGCTCATATCAGCGAACAGAAAATTTCTGAAAGTTTGATAGGCACCCTGGCGTATTTGTAGATTTAGTCACTGGGGGACAGTCTTAACGAAAACATGGCGTTCACGGGTTATCACAAAGCTTTTGGCCTTTATGGTCACTTGACCTAACCCAAGTGATTAAGGGGTTACGACAAGAATCATGTGTCCGTACCCCCTTTGCCACGTGTTTAACCCACCTGCAATCACTGGAATCAGATTTGCCATGTGTTGCCGGAAGTTGAATACAGGATTGATTCTCTGCCGCGTCACGGAACCCCTGTAAGGTACAAAACTTGGATAGATTCTCTATCTCTTAGTATCAGCGTTTCCAATATGTCTATCATGGTTACCGTTCTATCGGCTTTAGAAAGCCCAGAGGGACTTGTTAATCGCCCTGTATAGCACCGTCAAATATGCATGTCAATAGTTTCGCCCGCCAGTTAGTATATAAAGCTATCTGGAAATTCTGCGAACTGATGGGTCATGAGCTTCAGTCGATGAGCAGACGTATGGGTTCTCTGCAAAAACAGCAGTGAAGCCCTGAAGTATGCTTCTGCGATTCTTCAACAACATCCGCGAAGGAGCATGTTGGTTTTTCTGCGACATGATTCCAGTTCTCCCGGAACGTTTTGCTGTTTTTTTCGTTTTGCGTCTTTCTGTTCGTACTTGTACACAACATCATTTTTAGTGGGCTTAGGGTACCCAATCAAAACACTGATTTAGCAAGTTGGCCCAAACTAATGCTGAAACTTATGATAGCTCCTCTCTGAAAGTTAGACAACTCAGATGTCCTAAAGACTACAAGGTAGTCAAGATGGAAGCCCAATGATAGGGAATTTCTCCTCAACAAAAGTGGTTGAACACACAGAAGAAATTAATACACGTAAATGGAAACTGGAGATAATGCTCTAAACATAAGGTAATGATATTATCAGAAAAAATGGAAAGAAAAATTCCACGATCTGGATTCGAATTAGGGACCACGAGTGTCCACTCGTTGCCTCTACCAATTGGGCTATCGTTTCTTTTATTTTTTCTGATAATGTCATTACCTTATGCTTGGAGCATTATCTCCAGTTTCCATTTATTATACTCTGTCCAACGAAAGAAAAACTGGGCGTGTCCAGTTAAATTTCCAATTTCAATTGTTAGAGATTGTTAATTTTACTTAATGTCTAACAATTGAAATAGGAAATTTAATTAGACACGCCCAGTTTTTCTTTCGTTGGACAGAGTATAATTTCTTATTTCACCAGCATTTCTAATTGGAGTTTTTTTTTCTGTTTTCACTTCTTAATTACTGTAAAGTTTCTTTGTTTGAATATAGGGGATACTAGGATACTAGGGATAGTTTATGCATTTTTCAGTATTCAATTTTTCTAATTTTTAAATTAAATTTATAAATTTCAAACCAGTTTGAAATAACAGCTCATTATTTTGTTTTCTTTATTGGCCAGTAGGGCTAGTCATTTTCATATGAAGCCAATTTTATATTCGCTTATGTAAATATGTCTCAATGTACTACCTGTTGAGGAAAGTTGATGCTGTAATATTTTAGTAGAAAATAAAGCCCAGTTCGTGTTAGCAAACACCTGTTTATTAAGAAATTTCAATAACCTTTCAAGGGGTATTGAAATTGGAACAGCTACATGGAAACTTACTTCGCTCTGGCTTAACACAACAACAAGCTCTCCCGTCTATTGTGGTGTAATTAAAAAACGAGCACACACTCAGTTTGAAAACGAAGAAGAAGCGATTCATTGGTGATGATTTAAAAGATTTATGCATGAGCATTGTTACGTACACCACGATGTATCTACGTGCCCCTGTATCAACTTATCCCGGTCTCCCCTACTATAGGGTGATCCAAAAGTCAGTTCACCCAAAATTCAAAACCATTAAACATACCGACGTCAAATTTGCAGTGGATATTCTTTAATCAATGCTATACTGACTGAGCATATGAACATGTACTATAGACTCAATCAGTTCTGAATCTCAATGGAATGGTACTCGTTCCATTGAGATTCGGGCTATGTTAGCTGTAGCTCCATTCTGTTGATATAAAACCTTGTCTGCATTCATTATCATCTAACTGCTCTACAAATTGTTCGAATGTGTTGCAATAACGTTCCGCATTAACGTGGTGCATCGCGTTTCTAAAAATATGTGCCGTCCCGATCGTTTGTGCAAGCAGGAGAATGGGGCCTATTTTGAACATTTACTATAGGCTCATTTATGCAATATATATGAACTGACTTTTGGAACACTGTATTATTCTCTTAAATTTCATTAAAAACTCTTCTAATAAAATGATGTAATAACACCCTACACTTTGAAGTAGTTGCTTATTATTTCGCTAATAATAATTTGATAACGCTCTCACAATCACATATATAAAAGTGAAGGAAAACTTCCGCGACCTGGACCCGAACCAGGGACAAGCCTATCGCTGGCACTGCTCTTACCAATTGAGCTATCGTGGATATGAACCGCCATGCTGATACAAGATATCCAGATGGAAGCCACCAAGCAGCTCAGTTGGTAAGAGCAGTGCCAGCGATAGGCTTGGTTCCTGGTTCGGGTCTAGGTCTCGATATTTGAATAGGTTTCTTCAAATAATTTATTAGCTTCTGTTTGTTTTGATAACACTGTTCTACAGGTAAAAAGTTGCGGGCGTGAAAACAGCGGATCTTACATAATTTGAGGTGCTAAAAACGAAAATGACATTTTAAAATGCTGAATGGCTCTATTTTCCATGATATAAACAATCATCTGATGAAATAAGGCATATAAATAGTCGATATTTTATTTCTTAAATACGAAGCCGAAGCGACACAAACAAGTGAGAAATTTAAACTTTTAAACTTAGTTTACTAATTTAGTTTTGGTTAATTAGTAAACGCTATGTAAACGATATTGTTAATATCATTTAGCTTTATATTTGTGGAAAGATATGGCATATATATATATATTAAATTTTGGCGCATTATATACTTATTACTCATTATGTACTTATTACTGCATGAAAATTACAGCCAATTGAAAAATTTCAATGTTATATTTGAATTCAGCATTTCCGAAACTGAAAAAGGTTCAAAATTTGTAGCACGGTATAATAAATGAACCATTCTCTAATTCGTAAAACTTCTTAACTGTTGTAGGCTCAAACAATTTCTGGACATAGAATTTTTAGATTCATTTTTTTAGTATTGTTATTTTTAATTACTTTGTCTGATAGCTTTTGAAAGAACTTCATTCGAGCTAGTTTTGTTAACACTGTCTTTTAGAAATCGAATTATTTGAGGAAATTGCTTTTCTCTTTTTTAAAAAAAAAATTCCCTCCTACTTTCTTCTTTTAAAACAAGCGCCTAAGGAGAAGAAAAATTCTGTTTCGTTTTTTCTTTCCTTCAAAGAGATAGTTCTCCCACCATCGTCTATTTCTTCTCCTTATACTTTTTTTTCCTTCTTCCTCTGATCTTAGGTGATTCACAATGCAATCGATTGGGAACCATTTCTTCTAACTACTTGGATGGGAGTTAAAACCTTAAGTATAAAATTGAAAACCTCGCGGGCATCGTGGAATGAACAAGGCTCGGGAGTGGTCACAGATTGCCGAGAATCTCCGACTTTAAATTCTTGCTTTCGCGTTTCCCCTTTCAGCTCAATCTACCAAATCTACACATACCACAGAATCCAGGGATTTCCGCAGCAAACGTTGCATGAATTATTTCCGTTCACTGAGGCGAATGAAGAGACGTTATTTCTTTTTTTTTCCCTCCCCCGTTTTCCTTCCCTTTCCGTGTCCTCTTCTCTTTTTCCTTCCTTACACTCGGTTCGTTCCCCCCATCCCCAACCTTCTTCGCCACTTCGATTCCAATTGTGGTTGAAGCGCATTCCTCCTAAGCCCCATTGGTTGTTCGAACTCTTTTCCCTTTTCCTTTCGACGCCGTCAACGAGTCGGAGGCTTTTATTTTCACCGAAACGCCTCGCAGTGTAAATGTCACTTTTCATTACGGAAACCAAACGTTATCGTTAAGAATTACATCGGCTCCACTCATCGAAGCTTTCAACATTTTGCTTCTTGTTGAACAAAATAATATTTCCAGCAATTTCAAAATTCTTCGTACCACAAACATGCGTATTTTAAAATTTTATTTCGTGGAAACTTTCTACTTTAACAAGTACGGAGAGGTTTTCTCCATGAAGGAGTACACAAATTTTCTATGCATTTATTGCTATTGTGGTATTCACGATTTCTGGAGGAATTAATTCTTTATCGAAAAGGGTTTTGCAAAAGTATCGACCTTAAATACAATATTTTAGCATTAATATTGGCCATTCTATCACTAGATATTTTACATTTTAGTTCACGATTTTAACTTTTATTCATTCAGAAAGAAAAGAAAAGTAAAGAAATAGTGAATTCTGAGAGAATTTTGAAAATTTCTCAGAAAATTTAATCAAAAACCATTACAGCCACTTTCATTATGAAAAGTTTTCAATAAAAAAAGAACATGAAAATCAATATTTTCACTTCTTTATTCAATTAATATTTTTTCATTAAAATTTAAAATTTTCGATAGATTTTTTCCATGAAATTCTCGAAGAACACGTTTCTTCGAAGTCGTTAGAATATTTCTTGTTTTGAACCCAGCGAACGGAGAGATTGACAAAAAAAGGCTCATGGGTATTTGTACATAATTTTTTTTAATAATGCTTTCTTTGCATCCGGAGGCAAAACTTAGAAGGCACTTTGAGTAGTATTTTTACGAACAACAGATGTTCATTAAAAACCTACTACGGAACATATAAAATTCGAGAAAAGTTCACGACCAAATACTGAATGAAGATCCGAATTCCCTTCGGAACATAAGTATTTGCTTATTTCCTTGAATCATTATTTGCTAATAAATAATAATTTTCTATCCTCTTTATATGAATATATACAGAGGCAAGAAACTTTATATATGTATTTACTTCCAAACTACAATGTTGGTTAATACCTGCAGAGGCAAGAAACAATCCAGAGAATAAGTAATACACATTTTTTTCCTCTTAAGTCAACAAATTGACACTGTCTTTTGAAACTGTAAATACGGATATCAATAAAATTAATGTATTTCTTAGTCTCAAAGAATTTCTATCACAAAGTTACTGAGGCCGTTCTTGAGGATCTTTTTTCCTTGTAATCCTGCGATTTTGCAGAGCATTATAATTTTCGATGTAAACTGCTCTTGTTTCTCGATTTCTTAAATCTATGCGCTGTAAACCTGGTTGTTTTCTTTCACGAAGTCTTATAACTCAAAAAGACGACATATGCAGCGTGAACCAAAAGTCGCGCACATTGTTCTTACATTACTGAACAGGGCAGCCATTTGGAGCATATGTTGTAAAAATATACATGTGTTATGTAAATACTACGTCAAATAGTATTAAATAGTATTACTTAATGTCGTTTGGTTTTTATAATTATTTTGATGGCGCGAGTGTTGGATCACCCTTATATGCGCCAATTTTGGATCACCCTGTATCATTGGTGTTTTTGTAGTTCAGGAAAGTGACCGTAAGCGGGGCCCCTCAATGTCTGCTTTGTACGAGGCTGCAGCATAGCAATGAAAGATTGAGGTAATAGATTATATAGCTGCCTACTTGAGCATTATCTCCTTTTTTTTCATACTCACATTGTCTTCAAACTCAAATTGTTTTTTGTGAATATCGGAACTTTTTATGCTCCTCAGTTTCATGTGTTTTGTTCCATGATTTAATTGTTATATCTACTTATTTCATATTATAATAGCTACGTATTAAACAATTTGAATTAGTTAACATGCATAGTGTAAATTTGAAGTAGTTAACATGCATAGTTATCGAAAATGTTAATTAAAAAATGCATGAGGTAGTCCTAACGCGAGTCCTCACGCTGTTCCGAAAGGATCCCCCATATTTTTACGATTACTTTTTCTCATCTTCTTGGAATTCTGTTGTAGAATCCAAGGATTGCACTACAAAGATTTCTAAGGGAAAATAAGCCTTTGTGTTTTGTTTTTTTTTTAATCTAAGATGCCCCTGAAGTAATTTAACACCGGATATGCTTCAGTAAAATATTTTGAATTTGCTATTTATGTTTGTTTTTATAGAAAGTAAATGCTTCTCTTTCGTTTAATATATATATATATTCTCCTTTTAATACCCATTTCATTCCATAAATATAAGGGATCCGGTTTTGGAGCACTTTTTTGAAATGGTAAAACAGGAAGTTTTGAAAAAAAATTTTTAATTGATTTATTTTATAGTGTTTTTAATATTAAGTTAATAGGTATGTGTTCAACCTTTTTTAAATTTTTTTTACTTCCTAGTTTTGCCTGTATATGTCAAAAACAAAATGGGGACCCGCTTTTGGTCACTTTTTTCTATTCATGATTACGAATATATATTTAATAAAAAACTGTCCTTGTAAATATCTTTACACAAACAATGTTCATCCTATATAATGTTTCATTGATGACCATCTGTGATTATGACGTGCATGACATGCTGGTCACAATCATCTGATTTTGATCTTAATTTTTAAAAGCTCCATTGAGCAATTTTATAAATTAGTGTTAGATTTCAAGGTATATTTTACTGTTTGCCGATTATAAATATCTTAACTTCGTTTTTAATAAAATATGAAAGCATAATTCATCGTCGTTTTTTTTTAAAGTTTCCTTTCATAGATGAAACCAAGTCACAAACTCTCAAAAGATATCTATTAACGAAAATCCAATTTCTTCCCATTTAATTTTACGGAAGATTCAAATTAACTTTTCGACTTTAATGTAAAACAATTTTTTTTTGTTTAATTTCAAAACGACTTTCTGATTTTGAAATGTTTTTACAGTTTTCGATTTTTAATTACTTCTCTTTGAGACATCCGCTTGAAAATTTTTGTTTTAATTGAAGCGAAGTAAAATTTTCTTCTTCCACCCGCCATCTTCTTTCCATCCCAATGTATATATTTAATCGCAAAAAATGAAATTTCATTTAAAGTGAATTTAAAAGGTCGTGACGATTTAAAAAATTAATTAATGTTACCGTAAAGGAAGTCGGAAGAAATGGATTTTTATAAAAAAAAAGGGCCATTACAATTTTTTTTAAGATTTATTTCCTTTAATTGAACGACTTTTTAAAGATACAGTAAAAAAAAAAAAAAAAAAAAAAAACCCTTAAAATTTTTCTGGGTCCCCATGAGAGTTCTGGGAAGCCTTGTTCAAATCTTTGTTCGCCCGATGTAGCTTCCGTCGTCCCTCGTCGACTTGTCCTCCCGATCAAGTGAGTCGAGAGAAATCGAGAGCAAACACTCCTCGATTCTTGGTTAAGATGGAAACTGAATAAGAATTTCTAGAACCGCGTGTGTGAGAGTGTGCTGCGTGCGTGTGTGTTCTTCTGTCCTTGCAAGTCTCCCGGAATAAAAAAGCAAACCAGAAAGAGAAATGGGGGGAAATATTATTTCCACGTGAATCGTTATTGTGAAAATTTCTCGTTGATGTTTCAATTCAATAATAAGGTAGAATAGAAGAGGAAAATGGATGGAGTTTGGATTTTTTCTTTTTTTATTCCGATTGTAAATATTTTTTCTCTGTCTTCAGTTCTCTAACAGTAATAAAATTTCCATCCCATTCCCGCCCATTTTGCCAAATCCATAAAAAAATTCTAGTTGAATTATTCCCTCCCGTTCTGTAAAAAAAAGTTACGTTTGCTCATGGTTTTCTGAAACCCAATGAATATAGGACAAACACCCATCCAAATGTCTCCAATCGAATGAGAATACAGAAAGTTTGTAATATAGAAAACCTATATGTGTTTTTAAAAATCTATATACAAGTTATCAAAAGATTGTCTTCATATAGTGGACAAAAGAATATTTTTATTTTGCCCGTTTAATGATTTGAATTGGTACAATTTTATTTACCAATCTGGAAAAAAAGTTGAGAAGAGATGTTATTCGTCAAAATAATATTTATCTGCCATCAAACAGAAGCAAATTGGATAGAGCTTTTGCATAAAACACTGTAAGTAACGATTCATAAAATGATTTCCAAATATGCTGAAATGCAGAAGAATTTTTGGCTTTTTCTGGCCCTGTAGATTCGAAACACTTCAACCGTAAATAAAAAGTATTCCCTTATTGCCTATTCAGGCCATGTCTTTTGACGTTTTTTTCCTTAACGTTTAGGATAGCATTACTAGGCCTTACATTGGATTTAATAAGAATTTTACATTTAATTTTGTGAGAATGTAATATGACGAATGGCGAAAACTGCAGCTTACATTTGTATTCGATTACAAGAAATTGAAATTTCTAAAAACAAAGCTAAAATGGCGTTTTTCTCTTAGTAATATTTCGAAAATCGAAAACAATGTTATATTCTTTAATTTTTCGTTCTTCCCGTCGAATGGCATATCACATGTCATACAGGGTGTTTCAAAAATAACCGGTATATTTGAAAAATCAATAAAAACTAAACGGGCAGCGATAGAAATACACCGTTTGTAATTTCGAAAGTTTGTCTGCCTGATAATTTACTGTTGTCCCAAGCATATTGCAACACACGGTGTATTTCTATCGCTGCCCGTTTAGTTTTTATTGATTTTTGAAACACCCGGTATGTCGCTATTAGAAAAATTGTAATGGGTTTTTAAGTGTAACTTGATTGTTAGACCGAATTCCAAGACATAGATTTAAGTTAAACTAAATAAGATTTCTTATTAATTGGCGATATTAGAAGTTGAATAAGCTACACGTGTTTGAAAAAGCGTACAATACACAGGTAGACATAAGAACAGAGTAACATATTGTGCTTTTCAGCAGGTATACTTTTCAATATCTTCATTTCCATTGATTTCGTCTCTTTTCCAACTCTTCTTCAGTTATGGAACATTTTCTCCGGACCAACTAAATCCTATTAAGTTCGCCTAATTCGCTTTCGTCTCTAATGTCGCCTAATTCATTATTTCGCCTTATCCGTCCTATTAAATAGATTTATTCATTCGTCTACAACTCTTCCAACAATTATGTATGACGTGCATTTTGCACGCGAATCTTCCCAAGCACAAGCAAAATGGAAAACACGTAAAACCAACTATGTTTTAACAAACTAAGAGTGTCTTTCTATGACAACTGCAACGGACAGGAGATAAAGCTTATTGTTGTAATGGATTGTAGGTAAAACCACTATCTCCTAATCAGAGTGATCGAATATTTTTTAATGACGAGTTGATTAAGTTTTGTGATCTGAAAAAGTCGAGTTCCTCAAATTCGAAAAAGTTTCTTGTCGTTCCGGATCGTAGGACATACAACATCCCATAAGTTGCGATTTGAAAAATTCTAATGGCGGTCTAATAATCATTTAAGCTAAGAGTCGTCTCTGTCAATTTGCGAAGACGGAATTTGTAACGATAAAACCGTTCTCGGTCAGTGCCTTTATCACCATTTAGATGATTATCGATAAAATAGTAAGTTTAACAGGTCGAATGACGTATAACAGGCCATATGGTTCCTTGCCACCCAGGGAAGGGTTTGAATAATAATCATGCCATCGGAAAATTTCAAAGGCATTTTATTCATTTAAGTTCAGGAAGAGTCTCTATAGAATAACGAGAACAGAATTAAAAATTTAAATCGTTTTCAAGAATCCGTAGGACGTAAACACAGCGAAATGAATATATTTATTTCATCACATAATAAAGAAAGCTTTATTGCAGATTTTTAGAGTTTTCATCTTTCATAACGACATTCATCATTTTTCCATTTGTATTTTCCTCCGCAGCTGTGTTGATTTCTTAGCAGACATTAAAATGTGTAATTGAATGTTTGTTATACAAAAAGTTTGATTCCTTAGCGACCACTCAAGTATCTGAAAGTTAAAACTATAAAAAAAACTAGTTGGAAAAAGACTATATAAAAATAATGTTGATTTTAAAGATAATGTTCATGAAAATTTTCAATACTCGATTACAGAATGTCTCTTGTTTTTGAATGATTCTCAAATTCATTACTGACTTGAGGCTCTTTTGATTACTAATTTCGTTGTTTTTGAATTTTTATAGGACTTTTTACAGTAATATTTATTTGTATTTTTCCTCTGATGTACGTATATGCTAGAGTTCCGTTTCTCTTTAAAGTAATGTACTATACATTTTATTTCGACATTAAGAGAGCACTTACATGTCTTTAATATCTGTTCCGTGACTGCGGTCCTGCTTTCCTTTCACATTTCTCCTGAAGATACTTCCAACGAAACGACTTTTCTAACAATCTTTTATGTCTGAGGATATGACCAATAACATTTTCATCAACCTTGAATTGTCTTCTATAAAACTTTCCTTTCTTATCGGAGAAAACTATATCATCTTTTATCCTCTCCATTCGGATTTTACATCTCTTTATGGGTGTTCAACGATTTTAGGCCTCTGTTGAATTTGACAGTAATTATTTTGACATTGGATCTTTAGGGCTTCGTTTATTTAGAAAGACAGACATAATTACTAACGTACTTGGTCCCATATTGCTCTCTCATTTACATAATATGAATTATTCAGATTTTAACTAAAAGTTCATCAAAACACAACAGTAAAATTTCACTGTCCATGGCGGAGAATTTAGGCATCTCAAAATGACGCTCCCGTGGAATATTCTGGAATCCACCTGTCTTCACTTATCCCATTATCGGGTTTGCCCTCTGCAAATCATTTTACTCCTTGTCAGTTGGACGAAATGAAACCATTCGGAATGAAAATTCGAAACCCACTGTTTTCATCTTCAGGCGAAACTAAACATTCCAATCTCAATATCATAACAAGAAAAAACCCGACGTACAAATGACGTAACTGAGATGGTATACTGATATGCTATGGAGATAGGAATGTTTTGTTTCGTCTAAAGCAGTGGTTTTCGAAAAGCCTAGCTACAGTGGTACGGGTCGGATCTATTAATTTTCATTCTTAATTGTTTCATTTCATTCAATTGACAAGGAGCAAGATGGTTTGCAGAGAACGAACCCGATAATGGAAAAAGTGAAGACAGGTGGATTCCAGAATATTCCACGGGAGCGTCATTTTGAGATGCCTAAATTCTCCGCCATGGACAGTAAAATTTTACTGTTGTGTTTTGATGAACTTTATTTATTTATTTATTTTTTATTATTAAGGGGTTAAGATATATCATGCAAAGCCCAACAGAGATCTGTATGGTCTAATGGACCGACAAGTTAGATCTCTGAGGGCTCCAACCAAATACATATTGAAGAGTACAAGTTAGTACAACTAAACATAATAACCAAAAAGAAAGGGAAAAAAACAATAATAATAAGCAGACTTACAAGAACATACTATAATGAATAAGAAAAGGTAACTGTATATATCTGTTAACAAGAGTTGCAAAATATAAAATAATCTCAGCGGTACATAATTGAGTAAATCCATACAGGAAATTACCTATATCAATAAATGGTGCCAAGTAATGTAAAGCCTACAATTTAACAAACCAATCACTATTATAGTTATGATAACACTAAAAATTACTACAGTGCTCCTGTGATCTTAGTTGTCGCTAAACCGACAAACAGGATCACCCGTGTATATGTATATCATGATAACTAAATTGAAAATAGTAGAGTACAATTGTTGTCAAAGAAAATAACAAACAATTAAAACAAAAAATACATTCTAGCTAAATAATTCAAAAGTGTGTGCTAGATAAGATCATATAATCAAACCTGATAAACTCTATAGCTTAAACAGTAAAGATCGTTGTGAATTATTGTGAACTATCCAGCGGGTCTCGCTGCCCTCTATCGCTTGACTAATTAAAAAAAATTCATTCCCGCCCGTTTCCCACTTGGGTGTATAGAAATATAACACACCAAATTGATACTAATTATTTAATATTATTTAAAATTACATACCAACATCGGAGCTCGAGGGGTGCCGGAGTGGTCCAATTGACCAACAAAGAGGCACCCCTAGACCATTATAAATAAAATATACATTGCTCAAAGAAGGTAAAGAATAGAAAAACAGATAATACACTAACAAAAAATGTTTATAATCAGAGAAAAAAATTATTTATAATGATTATACACAACGTTAATCTTCACTTTAAATTTTCAGATTTTATTATTGTTTAAACCTGGTTCCCACATGCGTAAAAACAACGGCAGAAACCACAAAGCAGAAAATATTTTGACGTCACTTCCTGCTTTCGTCTTTCTGCCCGACAAAAACTCCTGTTTTTTTCCGAGTTGAATTGAATCATAGTCTACAAAGAGAATTTTCTGTAGGCTAGAAAAGCAGGTAGTGACCTCAATAATAATTTTCTGCTGTGTGGTTTCTGCCGTTGTTTTATGAATGTCGGAACCAGGCTTAAACCACAGACAATAACCTATAGAAAAATTATATTTATTACAGCTTGATTATGATTTAAATAAAAGTTTTCTTCTACAAAATAATTTGACTTGATATGTGAAAAGATTACTCGACAAATATTATTATATTATAATTAAGATTGTCGCTTTTGCTGTCTGCTTAAAAGTTTTGACATTAATTAAATAAAAATATCATAATTTCATTTTCAAGTGTTAATTTGGCGTGACAGAAATTTAACAATTATATAGAAGCTTTCATCTGTCAAAGAAATTCCCAAGTTCGAAGTCATTTTCAATTGCTGAAAGAAGTTTGTGGTTTTTCAGTTGCCTTTTGCATGAAGTCAAAATGGACGTCCAGAGGGTAAAAGTTGAATGACCACAAAAAAAAAGAAGAGAGAAAGGGGAAAGTGTCTAAGGAAGAATGATAGACAGAAGGGAGAAGGTCAGCACGAAAACGTTGGTGATGAATCGCTGGATTCCAGGGGACGTTGGAGAATTTTCTATCTCGAAACAGACCCATCGTAGGATAGATATAAATTTTTTTAGCTTTAATTTTATTTTTCCATCACTTACCTTTTAACGCTTTCCTGTCAATTACAGGAAAAAAATGTTGGGCTATTTCTTTTACTATTTTTCAGAGGGGGGTTGGCATAATATTGCCTCGGAAAGGAGTTCCAAATCCCTTTCGAGTGTGAAATCAGCTTTGGTTGAGAACATGTAAGACAAAGCTGAAAGAACTTAGTCGACATGTGACGAATACAAAAAAGAGCGAGAGAAGGGAGAAAAAATAAAGGGGAGAAATCCCTAAATTCTTTTTTCTTCCCTATTGCATGGATTTTTATTTTCTATTTTTCAAACGTATCGATGACCAACCGTCATTCTTTTCGCAAATTTTTTTTGTCCTCCTTTAAAGCTAATATGATGGTTTTGGGGAGCCCAATTCATTTGAGGTAAATTCCTTCGAGAAGTTTAAATTATAAAAGTTGAAGGAGCCGAATGAGTCGTTTCTTCGCTCTTTTCCCGTGAGGATAGTTTCTTTTTTAATTTACCCTTTCTTGTCCTTTTTTAGTTCCAATGAAATAATGAAAAATAATTTAATTTCGCTTTTAATTTCGGATTCTCTAAGATACTTTTTTATATAAAATATTTATTCTTTGCTGCGAATGTTACGTTTTTTTTTTCCTGTCGGATACTTTAAACTGTGAATTTACTACCTATGGTCATATAGCTTTAACTTACTTGCAAGTAGTAGTATCAATAATACTAATAATACTACCATTTGCAATTTCTGTTCCTTAACTCGAAAGAAAATCTGTGAAGAGTGATATTCTCTGATTTTATATAGTGGATTTCAATTAATTACCGCTTGATTTTTTAATTGATTTTATACAGGGTTCTGAATCCAAATATATATATGCAGTCAGAATTTGATGCCACAGTTTTTCTTTTTAAAAATGAAAAAAAAGAGTTAAAGTGAAGCAAAAGTTATTTATCCATTGTCATACGGAGAAATATTATAAAATTGTTGGCCTAAACTTGCTTAGTGTTCAAACTCTTTCCATGAAGGCCCCTTATTCTTGCACAGAGTTTGAATCAAAAGTAGTGGCCGACTCGGGAGGGGGGGGGGTAGAGTTTGACGAATTCTGGGCGAAGATCATTTACCACAAGGGTATATCGCAGTTTATTAAGAGAAAAGAGTGGGAAGAAACGTCAGGACGAATTTGAATGCCGTAGACATTGTGCCACCTGCGTCAGCCAGTGTAAAAATATGGCAGAAAAATTGGTGATACGCGGGTTCCTTCGTCACTATTGTAAAAAGGGGACAAGTGCGGGAGCAGCAGCCGCCGAAATTTGCAGGGTGGAAGGTCAGGGTGTGACCAATGAACGGACAGCACGACGGGGGTTCTCTCGCTTTTCGTCTGGAGACATGGGCCTGAAAGATGCGCCAAGGAGCGGAAGACCCAAAGAAGTGGATGACACAGCCCTACGGCAACAAGTGGAAGCCAACCCAGGCAGCACCACCCGTGGACTAGCGGTGGACATCGGGACATCACAATCGAGTGTGATTCGACATCTGCACGCCTTGGGAAAGGTCAACAGGAGCTACCGAGTTGTGCCCCACGAGCTCCTGCACATCGCTTAAGTTGCAGGAGTTGGAGGGCATCAAGGTTCTGCCTCATCCAGCATACAGCCCCGACCTGGCACCTTCCGAATACCATCTCTTCCGGTCCATGGCGCACTTCCTGAGTGGACGGCGCTTCGCCAATGTCAGTGAGGTTGAAGACGCCGTGCGTGACTTTTTCGCCCAGAAACCGGAGGAGTGGTTTCGCGAGGGCATCCGCCAACTGGCTGATCGTTGGATGAAGACCATCGAGCATGATGGACTCTACTTTGAAGATTAGCAATGAGTGGTTACTGTCTGGTGTCCATTTAAAAGTTTGCGCGGTGATCGGCCACTACTTTTGACTCAACCTCCCTAAAAACATTCTAACATTGTGGAAAAACCTGACATGATTGTCAACAGAATAAACTATCGAGGTGTAATAACTTTATTAAGTAATGAAAAAGTTCATCATATTTTGAAAATCATAATAAATGGCGGAGGATTGAAAATGTAGAACGTTACTCTCAGTAAAATTTGAAATACCCTTTCTTTTCACTTACAAACATGATAACATGACAATACATACATGGAAAAATCTATCAAAGTAATTTTTAAACGTCGGACTTCTATATAATATGTAATTAAAGAGCGAAACTTAGAAAACATTTCCTTACAACCTAGAATTGAATCAGAGATCTTCAAATCAACGTTCCACTCCTCTGCCACGGAGCTACAGTAAATTATCATATAACTAAAATTTTTAAGAAATTTGAGAGTGAAAATAAATTTGGAATAATTAAAATAAAATTGAAATGGAGCTTAAAACATTCTTGGATATTGCGGTGTCAAATTTAATTGAAAATTACATTTAAACTGGAGCACCTAGCCTTTTGAATATACCGACGGGACGACGTGTCAGAATTTTAAATTTGATTATGAATATATGGATGAAAAATTGTTTATTAAGAGAAAATTGGACCCCAAAGGTTTAAGGATGATACAGTTGTAGTACTAACTTCGTAAGGAAATAAATTGAAGCAACTATACATCTTTGACAATCTTGGCTAGACTGAAGTGGTTTTGATGAAAGTCCAGCACAAAACGGCGAGGAAGATGAATCTATCAAATAAGATATTTATATCAGCCAACACTTAATGTATTTATAATGAAAGATATTTAGAGATTTGTGTAAAAATTTTCGTTAGAATTTTTATTAATGTTAAAATTTTAATAATTTTAATTTTAAATAAAGTGCAAAATTTTAAAACATGCTAAATCCTAAACATATTAAAGGTAAAAACGGAAGGAAAAATTCCGGGACCAGGAGTATGACGCTTGTCACCAGAACAATTTGATTATATTAAAAAACGTTTTAGTCCATAATTTCAAAATTATTTATTAATTGGAACATTAATCTCAAATGAACAGATTAAAAGCACAACACTCTTTAACTACAACTAAAAAATTATGGTTGTGCTTAATCGAGTGTTGTGCTTTTAATCTGTTCATTAGTACGATCCACATAAATGAGATTATTTTGTTTTATTAATCTCAAAATTCAATTTTCGTTTTTCGTGGTTTCTTTTTCCGATTTTTCAAGTTCTTCAAATTAATTCATCATTGTGGTTTTTTTTTCCATTTTACTTCTCCCTGAAGATGAGTGCAGTAGCACTAAAAAAGCTTAGTATGGACTAATAATTTTTGTTTTTACATGGACATCGAGCCTACGCTTTCAACGATATTATGCAGCTCTCGAGAAAACAGTTGGGTTCCACAGTAATTCTTCGCCATTTCGTCGGTTGCTTGCGAGCCTCAGCCAAGGTCTTATTTGGAACTTTTATTTAAAAAGTTGTGTGAATAAAATACTTCTTCAGTTACGAGGAGCGTTTAAATTTGACCTTAGTTCATTTTTTGTAAATTTCATCGTTTTAAAAATCTAAACTTTCATTGTTGGGATGTCAACTACCGCCTGTCATGCAAATGCAGCACCACTCATCCGGTTGCCATGACAACCGATTGTTTGTATAAATAAAATGGCGGACAGTGATATGTCTACCAAAGTGGAACAACGAATAATGATCAAGTTTCTCCACAACGAAAATGTGCAGCCATCTGAAATTCATTAGTTCACCGAGTTTGCCTCGATCATCCGTCTTTGCTTGGTACCAAAAGCTTGAAGGACAAGAATCCACCGGCAATGAGCCTTATAAGGCAAGGCTAGCAACTGCTGTCAATGATGGCATCATCGCACGAACAAATGAGCTGATAAGGGACAACAGGCGGATTCATTTCGAGAATTGGCTTCAATACTGAACATCTGCACTGACAACATGGAGACCATCATTTACAATAAGCTGAAATTCAACAAGATCTGTGCCAGATGGTTCCCTAAGCAACTTTCCGAGGATCACAAAACCACCCGGGTGGAAATCTGTTCCATGCTGCTGCAACGATATGACGGGGAAGGTGACAGCTTCCTAAGGCGTATTGTGAAACCGACGAGACATGGATTCATCACCATACTCCTGAAAGCAAGCGTGCGAGCCTGAAGTGGCGATACACTGACTCACCACGACCCAAGAAATTCAAGACGACACCGTCGTCAACGAAAGTAATGGCGACTGTATTCTGGGACATTAAGGGTGTCGATTTTCTGGAAAAACGTCTAACCATAAATGCACCCTACTATTGCGACATTGAGGACTCCCTGAAGCCAGCACTATGGAAAAAGCGACCAGGACTCCTTACCAGTGGTGTTTGTTTTCTGCAAGACTGCAAGACCATACACCGCCAAACTGACTATGGACACACTGACGGAACTCAAAGGGGAAAGCTTACCACATATCCAATCAGCTCGGATCTCTCTCCTTGCGACTATCACCATTTTTGGACCATTGAAAGAGTTCTTGGGAGGGCAGAGGTTCGGCTCCAATGAGAAAGTGAAAAAGGCTGTTCTGATGTGGTTTCGACATCAGCTTGAAGATTTCTACAGAACCAATATCCAGATACTCCCAGAACGCTGGAAAAATGTGTAGAGAAGCAAGGAGAGTTCTTTGAGAAATAATTGGTGTGTGTGTGTGTGTGTGTGTGTGTGTGTGTGTGTGTGTGTGTGTGTGTGTGGTTTTTGTAGTTTCCTGATATTATTAAAAAAAACTCCAGGTCAAATTTGAACGCCCCTCGTAATTAGAATGCACAATATACCAGTAAAAATGATTGTTACCTCTTCCCGGAAACTGATTTAATACAGTATTTGATTTAATTCAATTCATAGTTTCTCCATCAATCTGTACGTTAATACCATGGCAATGCGTGTCCACGGGATGGGTTTTGGGAGCTTATCTTCCACTGGTGGAGAAATGAAGATAAAAGCCATGGAAAGTTATAAATTACTGTTTATAACAGAACCCTTCCACCTCTTAAAAGTCTTTTTAGAAATTCTTGATACCCGCCATGATATTCAGTTACCGAAGATATGTGCGTCACAATCTAAAAGAAAGTGCAGTCAATTGATCACGTTAAGAATTTTAAATGTTGAATTTTTATATTATAGGGGAAGGTTACCTTTATTGTACCACTTCCTAAATTGTACCACTGCTATTCGGCAAAAAATGAAAAACATATACTGCTATACTGCCATTCATTAGCAGTATTTGTAACTTATTTGGCTGTAGATATTATATTATGCATGCGCAGCTTCTTGAAGGAGAAAAAACGGCGTGAGAGCCACGTGAAAATCGTTGCTGCCATGTTAAGGAGATATTCTGCTCTGAAATAAGATAAGTCGTTTAGCTTTTGAACTTTACTATTACCATCTTATTAGCTTTAAAACTAGCATGGGTTTCTCTCAATACGTCTCATGCCTACCATGTAACAACCTGTTGATGTAAAACTGGCATGGTTGCCAAGTTGGATCAAATTGGGAAGCCCAAATCGTAGCTGCCCGTGTCATCGCCGGTACATACAACTCATTGCCTTCAAGCATTAGATGTAGCATTCTTCAAACCTTTATCACAATTCTATACTCAGGCATGCGAAACATGGTTGAGGGCAAACATAGGCGCTGTCATTACACAATATCAAATGTGTCAGCTATTTGCCAAAGCCTATGGGCGAGCAGCGACTATTTGTAATGCAGAAAATGGATTTAGAGGAAGTGGGTGTTGGCCTGTGGACCGAAACGTTTTCACCGATACCAATTTCGCACCCTCAGAAACATCGATGAATGAAATTCCTGCCCCCTCCCCCCTCCCCAGACTATCCCAGCTTCTATCCAACCTGATGCACATTGGCCGATATTTCATCTGCAGGACCGAGCAGGTCATCTTCAAGTAACCAACAACTAGCAGGAAGAAATTCAATCAGCTGGAAATTCACAAGTTCAACAACAACACGAGCCCGTCGACGTGCACAAAAGGCAGCTTTGATCACACATTCACCGTACAAAAAAAATCGTGGCTAGAAAAAAGAAATTTCAAAGCAAACGCTCAAAAAAAGCCAAATCAAACCGACCCTTACCAAAGGTTAAGAATGTTCGAAACAGTGGCCGTAACAATTGGGATTGTTCAATTTGCGATAAAGAATGTAAAGGAAGACATCATTCAGTGTATGAACTGTTCTGCTTGGTATCATGAAACATGTGCAGGTGTTGGGTTTATATATTTTTATTTTATTCATATCTTCTCTGATACTTAATTTTTTTTTGAAATAAAGCTAACTAACTTGGGTATCATTTGCAATAATATTTTTCCATTGTTGGTTATATTAAAGAATTTACAACAGAAAACCTCTTAAGGGGTTCAATATAGGCAACTTTCCCCTACAAGTAATAACAATCCATAGATAGCGCTAATTTTTTTCCTTATCTGAAGTCAATGTCGTAAAAGAGTGAGATTATTTTGAAGTAATAGACATGATATGGATATTCGTAATCGTCGTGAAATTCGATGTCAGCTCAAGCTGATAAAACTTGCGCGCATTTTCATTTTCATCCTGTTTAAAATGTAATATTATTCGACGAAAGCATTATTGGGATTCAAGCGATTCGTTCCAATCGAGCCAATTCCTATTTTTTTCGGTGTTCGGCAAACTGGCATTAATTCATTTTCTAAACCAGTGATGTCCAATGCGCGGCAAATTCAGCATATTTGATCCTTCATCATTGTAAAATATATTTCCTTTTATATTAAATACGGTGTTCTATTCTCAAATGGTGATTGCTCCTCCCGTTAAGACATTTATAAAATTAAAAAAGTGCGAAGGAGTTCGGAGTCATGAATTGCAATGTAGAAGTTTTTATCAGTTTGTCTTTTCCCACATCAGACAAAGCAGTTTGAACGCATTCTGCACGGAAAACAGGTTAGCGAACTCTTGTGATATGTAGAATAATCATTCAAGACTAAAATCGAAAGTGCTTCTCTCGGCGGCAAGATTCCAGGCAGGTTCTCGCGGCAGGAAAAGAGGTCATATTCCTTAAGAACAGGGGGAGGGGCGGGGGAATAAAGAGCAAATTTTCAATATCACGACGCATTTTTCTTAATAAAATTTTAAGCTAAACTGAAAATTTTCATTTATAATTCATTTATACCTTATTACCATTGATTAATGTTATTATCCAAAATGTAGAGTCAAATATTTCTGTAGAATTTACTTTTAACTTTCTTAGCCAATCTGAGCATTTTTCGCGGATTAGTAGCTTATATCGAATCTTCTCCTCCGTGATTGTTATCCAATAAGCAAATAAAGTGGAGTAAGGAATTAAATTTATATTCACTTAATTAAAAAACTCGTCTTGTTAAAATAAAAAATGTTTTAAGGAGCTGCTGATTTTGCAATCTATGAACAATATGATATGTATACTTATAAAATATTTCACTAAAGATTTATAGAGTAAAAGCAACTTTTCCCCAGAGAAAAAAACAAATTACTGATTTTACAAGTGAATGGAAGCATTAACACCGGCATACTTTCGAAACAATTAAATTTTGCATTGTGTGCGAGAGAACATCGGCTAAACGCAAGAACTTTAATACTGGAGATTAATATTGGAATTTATCACAAACATTCATAATAAATTCACAATACGAAAAGTAAAGATATGTCAGCTATCGTTGACGCAAATGAAACGTGGAACATTACACAAAAATAAGCGGGCCATTGCCCAGTCGAGAATTCAACATGTTTCGCTTGTAAACGTTCCAGTGGAGCGAGAAAATGAAATCCCTCACGGATTAAACCCTCACACTCATCCAGAGATACAAGCACACATCCACACGTATATAGAGTAGCATTAAAGGTTCTACTTGAACATTATAAATAAGTGCAGAAAAGAGAAAATGATGTTGATGATGGGGTTGCAAATTCCACCGATGAAGAGAAAATATTAGATTTTAGTCCTTTGAAATGGGTTCGCATAATATTTGATAATAACTGTGGTTATTTTGTCTCGATGGAGTAAGGCGTGCAACAATTGAAACTGGAATTGATATTAATCACAGAATCGATATATAGGATGAGAACAGTCAACCAGAATCAATTTGGAATTGAAAACCGATGCAACGCGGTAACGTCTTGCTTAATATGACGGGGGAAAAAACTTTGAATATTCCATAAAGTGGATGTATAAGTGAAGCGGAAATGACATGATAAAGAAAAGTTTATTTTTCCAATGAAATAAAAATACGCTTTGGCATGATAATAACACATTATCATTAAGGTAAAAATAAAAGTAGTCAGTAATAGTTTGCCATTATTTTTCTTTTATGAAACATGAATTTCATTGATAAGAAAACTGTTTAATGTGCTAATATCCAAGGGAATATGCCTATTTGATTTAATTTATTATGTGTTAGCCGGAAAGCCAATTTCCTTTCGTCTCCTACATAACCCATAATTTGTGTTTAATCGCCAAATAATATTCGGTATCTATGAATCCCTATGATTATGGTTTTTTGAATGAAAATCAATAATTCATAGCTTACCTCAATAAACAGGCTAATTTTTAAATGAAATGCTCAAACTATTTTCCGATAAACATTCACAGAAAAGATAATAGCATTATATTTAGGGAAATGTTTGAAATCCATTTTTAAATTCGCTTTTCCTGTCCCTATTGATAAAATTCTATTGAAAGAAAATTGAACTGGTATGAATCTGAATGTTCCAGTGAATATTAATGTATAACGAATGATCATTTGAAACCAGATATCGATATTGCCGCAATGACAATCTGGAGGTGTCGTGACGTACACTCTACCAATATTATACCCACGTTTCTTTCAAAATTTCTAACAGTTTCTTTCAAAATCTCTACAACCTTATTTCTGGATGCCTCTCACGTACTCTTTATCGACGTTTGAATTCAATCCAGAGACGTTCGATTGGGCTGAGATCGGGACTTTGAGCTGGCCAATCCAGTACTTGCATGTACACCCCATTCCAAAAGCGTTTTCACTTAGGGAAATGATGTTTGGCGTTCTTGCAATACATCAGGCCACTAAAACTAATCGGCTTTAAACCAGTAAAATTAATGCAATTCGAACTCGACTTCTTGCTTGAACTGATTAATTTCACTGGTTTAATGTTTTGCAAAAGAGGCAAAACATTATTCACATAAGTGAAAACGCTTTTGGAATGAACTGTACGTGTCTTCAAAGCATGAAATTTTGTGGCAAAGTACGTTATCTTGCTGATAGACAAACAGAATTTCACCGAACGATTGTATCATAGTGTAGGAAATATTTGATTGTTCACATGTCCGAATAGTGCTGGGTGTTCATTGTTCCATCAACCACAGCCATGGACCAAAACTACATCTTAGAAACAAGACTAGACCATCAGACTACTTATACCGAACTTAACGGAGGTAACGGTACATTAAGGGGGATAGTGCCTAATCATAAAGTAATCGTATTTTATATGTCATAATACGATGTAAAACAAAACACGCGTGCAGTTGATGAATATGCAAATATCTGGGAGTATGAAATTTGAAAACCATACAACTGAGAGGAAGAAAAAAATGAATTATTAGGCCATGGCAGATCGGAAGCCAGGCAGTGTTGAAATAGGTTATGCAGGTGACATTAAAAGACAGGTAGCCACAGATTTCCTAAATGCACAAAGCCACTGGACCAAATCTTAGAAACAAGACCATACCATCACATTACTATTGCCGAACTTCACTGTCGGAACATCGCACTTCGACAGATGTTCCTGCCTAGCACCACATTATCTCATTCCTGCGTTGAATTGGCCAGCGAAGGTTTCCAAGGAAATATGACGTTTCGCATTGACAGAGGTGAACTTTGACTTACGGGCAGACGCTTTGTGGCAAAGTGCGCTATCTTGCTGATAGACAAACGGAATCTCATCGAACTGTAACCTTAGTGACCTAGAAAATCCGTTGATTCCAAGATATCTGTCCGTAGCTGCCTGTCACGGTAAATTGCTTTTGACGGATCAATCTAGTTAAGTAAAAAAATTGTACAACTATGTACAACTATTGTACAAACAATTTTAAGTTTCTTTTCTAAATGACTACTTTAATCTCCATACCGTCGGAATTGTTTCCTTCGTTTAGGGGCCAAAAAATATTTTATGATAAGATATTTGATAAATAATTGCGTCCAGTAACAAACGAATAAAAAATTTGAACGCAAAACTGGGACGATGTGGTAATGTAAAAATTTTATGTAGTAAGCTTATTTTTGAATTCGCTTTAGTATATAAAAACGGAATAGTAAAATAAGGGGTTAATACAAATGAAAATGAAATATATGTTTATTATGGCATACAAAAACTTACACAATGTTGGAAAAATAATGATGTAATATTCTACCCTGACAGCGAAATTCGTAGCTTAATCGCTTGAGTTTTTTTTTTCCAATTGCCTGGCCGCATAGTAAATGCGATCGGACGCTAATCGTAAATTGAAATTTTACTAATGCCGAGGAGAAAATGCAAAATAAAATTTTATGTTATTTATTATTATTTTGTTTTTTAACGCTGATAAAACAATCACCGTATAACCGTACAATCAAAATGAATAAAATTATTCAGTGATTCATATCTGGGCACGAATTGCGCATGTTGTTTTAATAATACGGACTTCAACTTTAATTGGTTCATATTCTTGATTTATGAGACCCCCTACTAGAAAATAACATGCTCTTTTATGATGGGCAAATAATAAACTTATTTTATTGAACTGTTATGGAGATAAATAAATAAAAGAGCTGAGATTTAAAAAGAAAACAAGTAATATAAATCGTTTATTTGGATAAATATTTTACATTTTTTAAATTAAATGTCAGCTTGCTTTATGAACTTCATAGCTTCAGAAATCATTCAAATCTGTTACCTTTTCACAATTTTCAGCATTTGATTAAAATTCTTTTTATAAATGGCAACAAAAAATTAAATTTAAAAAGAATTCTTTAAAGACACTTCAATACGTCATTGGTGAAATAATTTTATTTGTTTTAAAGAAAAAAGCGAGGCCACGATGATTTAATAGCTGAAACGGAATTTTTTAATGTTTGTTTCCTTATATTAAACATTGTTTGTCTCTTTTATCTAATATAACATTTTTTTATTAATCCTCGTAGAATCTCACATTTTGGAAAATGTTATTGAAATGGGAACGCGTGATGGAATACAAACCGTAACAGCTCTGTTTATGAAAAATGTTTTCAAGTCGTTTGCTAATGGATTTACAGACGAAAACTTGTGCATTTGACGCCGAAATACAACCACGAGATAAATGACGACCATTATTATTAGATTTTTCCTTTCTTTTCTTTTTCTCACTTTCCTATATTTTTTTTCCTCCGTGTGAGTGCGCCTCTTTATGTAATGACGTTGGGAGCGAACCAAGGTCCTCTACCTCTCCGTCTCTCTGAATTCGACGAAGGGTTTATTTTGTTCCCGTGGAATTGAATAAGAGTAAACGCTGACTTGCTTGTCTTGACGGGAGACAGATGTGGCAATTACGAACGCCTAGGATTGGCGGCAACCGATCACGTGTCCCACTCCTTTTCTAATGAGGATCATTTTCTTGTTATCGCCAACTTTCTCTTACTGACAGAGACATTCTTTCCCTCTCAGTGGGAAGGGGTTTCCACGCTTTTATTTCAAATCGAAAAGCAATGTATAGGAAATGCGGCCGTTCGTCTCCTCCTTTTATCAGCCGCTCTAGTCTTCGGAAGCAGAAGAGCAAAAGCCAAAAGTGGATTCTTGTAATTCCCCGTACAAAATAAAAGAGAATAGAGCTTCCCATTTCCCCCGTCTTTAATGTAAATTTAATTAATTATTGATTTTTTTCTTTTTACTGCCTCCGTATCTAATACGATCCTTTTATACACTCGTTAAGACGAGTATTACAGAGAACATTAATTCTCGCCTTTCGGCTTACAATTACTCCTAACTTCTTAAGTGCGCATGTTAAGATTTCATTTCTCCTTTTAATTTTCCCCCCTTAAAAGCTCTCTTCGCAATAATTAGCAACTCCTTCCACTCTCACTTAAGAATCTAATAAGTACGTTGCTTTTGATTTGCGTGGGCTTCGTTTTATTGTGCTCTCCGAGGAAAATTTTAAGGTGCCATCTGGATCCGTATTTTTCAATATTTTTTAAAGTAAAAAGCAAGCTTATTTCTCAACGATGCATTAATTTAATGGGTCTCTATTAAGAAAACAGCAAAATATTCCTTGACATTTCTTTTGTTAACTTACTTTCAAGAGGATAAACGTAGAAAATTTTGACTACTTTTAAGTAGTAAAATTCTCCTGGCTTTGCGTGTATTTAGAGGGGAGGAAAAAGAGGGCGAAGGATGTGGGAGCCATTTCGTTTTCACAAAAAAAAACAAGTCACATGAACGTGACATGAACAGACAACGTTCTCCATTCCTTCTTACTTCTTCTCTTTCTTCCAACCTCCCTCTTTTCTCACACATGTTCGAAACTTCTGCTTCGGTCCTTCCAGACCTTCCAGCCTTAAAACTGCCAATACACTGCGTTACTACTTTGTGTTTTCGAGTTGCTTCCTCTCTCTTTCTTTCTTTCTTTCTCTCTCTCTCTCTCTCTCTCTCTCTCTCTCTCTCTCTCTCTCTCTTTCTTTCTCTCTGTACATGTTTTCTATTTGTAAAGATGATTTGAATATTTTTTCATTACTTTTTGAGTTCTCTCTACTTCTTCGTTCTCTCCTCTGCCCCTTCTTTAACACCATTTTTCAATGCGTTTTCCATAAGTGTAGGTAAGAAGACTTCCTCGTTTAAATTGCACTTACCTTTAAAGATAAGTGTAGAAGTAATTTTGGTCTTAATAGAAAGTTCATTCAAAGGATCCTTAAGTACCTTTTTGATTATATTTCTCATATTTTCTCATATCCACGGCAATAATACTAGAATAAAACGGAAATGTAAGATGAGATAATTTGCATTTTCTTACAAAAATGAAGAGTATGAGAAAGAGTCATCTACTTGAATAATAAAATTTTGAAAATTAATTTAAGTTTAACTGTAAAAGATAAAGAAATAAAAATTTTATCTCCCTTATTTTACCAAAGAACAGGAGCATGGCATTTTTCATTTAAATTACACAGGCCAACAAAATATAAATTTTTAAATCCTGATTTTAAAAAATATTGGTTTTTGTATTGAATTCGTATCTGGCCTCAGTTTTTTTTTCTATCACTCATAGATTTCTTGTTTTTCAATGATACACTTTTAAATCTTCAGAGTTTGGGGCCTGATAAATTTCCTTGTGGTCCAAAAATATGGATACTTTAACATTGTAGCCGCTTCTCTTCACACCGATTAATTTGACATTGCAGTCTCTATGTGCATAACTTGGAAACATGATGTGATTGATAGAAAAAAATCAGATAGAAACAGATTCGGATTCATTGAAAGAGTTTTTTCATCGTTTGCCTGTGTTATTGGTACTTGATTTTTTTTTTTACGATTTGGAGTCTCACATTAAAAAACTAATACGATCATTTTAAATGCTTTTAAATTTATTACAAGATGGTGCTTTTGCTTAAATCATTAATCGTACAAAAAAATCGCTCGAAGTCTGCAGGCAGTGAATATTTCCCCATGCTGATTTATCAGAAAAGATCAAAAAAAGTTGCCCCATTTTTTATGCAACTGATGTTTTTTCAGATCCAGGGGAGAGTTTTTTCGTTTCTTCACCCTTACTTTTTGAATGGTTACAATCCTCTCGTAGGATGATTTGAATAATGCAAATTTTTATACATTAAAGAGAAATGATTGGTTATTCTTTTGCAGTTATTTGTCTAAGTGAAAACATTTAATTTCATTTTGAAAAAACATCTGAAATGGCACCTACATCACCAATAATTCGAGCCTGCTTGTTGTATGAATTTAAACTTGGCCATAAAGCAGCGGAGGCTGCTCGTAACATTTGTACTTCATTCGGTGATGAATCTGTCACCGACCGGAAGGCACAGAATTGGTTCAAAAAATTTAGCCAAGGCAGACCTCCACCCTAAATTTTCTTGAGTGGTTGGTGGACAACAGCTGGTATAGTCCATTATGAGCTCTAAAATCCAGGAGAAACTATCACAGCAGACGTGTATGTTGGTAAGCTTCAACGTACACATGAAAAAATCAGGCAAAAACAGCCAGCTCTTGCGAACCGTAAGAGTGTTGTTTTTCTTCATGACAACACACGTCTGCATATGGCAAAGCTCACCCGTCAGGCAGTAAACAAACTTATTCATCCATCGTACTCTCCGGATATCTCTCCAACAGATTATCACCTTTTCCGATCTCTCGATAACATTTGAGAAACAAGTGCTTCAAGACAGAAGAAGAGCTAAAACATGAACTGGGTGTGTTTTTAACTGTAAAACTCGTGACTTATATAAAAAAGGAATTTATGATTTAGTATCTCGTTGGGAGAAGGTTGTTGATAATGATGGAGATTATTTCCATGAATAAAAAATTCATTTATGTATTAATCTGAGCGCCAATTGTAATATTTGCAAAAAAAGAAAAAAACTTTCCCCTTGACCTAATACAAAGAAAGAAATTATCAAAAACCTATAAATTATTAAATATTTTTTTCCTTGGATTAAGTATCGGGCGGCTATACAAGTAATTACAATTATTATCTGTAATGCACGTTCTCCAAAACCTTAATCCAACTGAATATGCATGACACGCTCAGGAGAGATGTTTTGCTCAAGCCTTCCATCATCACGAACATTAATCGAGTTGAGAAGATGCAATCTCCAAAACTTGCTTAATGGTCTAGAGCTGGGGTGTCCAACCCGCGGCCCAACATTAAATCATAAACATATATCATAACTAAAATAATTTCAGATGAAGCACACAAAGAGCAAAATTAGATCCAAAATATCTGATGAACGCCATGAAAAGACTGATGATTGCAACCACATCCATTGATGCATTAGTTTGTAATACACTATTTCAAATTTCCCTTTAGTTTCGTATACATGTCCCAAGATAATATTTCTTCTTTAAATGTGGCCTAGGGAAGCCAAAAGTTTAGAAATGCCTTGTGCAGGTATGCTAGCACGCTGCGCATCTTGCATTGCTGTGCGGAGAGAGTATACGGCCTACTGAATGTTCTTTATGCCATCCTCAAACACTGCCATGCTATAGTACTCCAGTTCGCCTATACCTCAGTGCTGTCAGCTGCAATGCAGCCATCTTTATTTTTTGACTTTGGTGTTGGGATGGTAAGGAAGGCCTTCTACACCCCACCTCTACCAAGTTTGATCCCGATCTTACAACCAGAAGAGTTTATTCTTGAAAAATCCCTTAATTTGTACATGCAATGTAATTACGTTGGTAAAAACTGAAACATAATTTTGCTTACATTTCAGTTATTTAATTGCTTGCCCATTATCATACTGTTTTTACGTTTTACAGTGACATTATGTTGTGTCTATCGGGGATTTTTTGAACTAAAATTATTTATCCGTGTAGACCTGTTTCCCATATCCTAAATTTAAGCGTCTTCTAAATTTTATGATATTCAGATTAATGAAAGAAAAATAAGAAAGAACTGTGGTTCGGAATTGACTGTATAGAAAGGAAAAACCTCTCATCACCAAAAAGGCTCGAGAAATGCCAAATGCGGTTTTCGAAGGCTATGCCTTAATTCTCAAATGTAAAATTCAGACTTGAAGGCAAAACCTTCGAAATAACGTATCGGCGTTTCATTTCGGACCTTTAATTATTCTTTGAAAAGCATACGTCGTATCGCAAGCCCATTTACTCTTGAAATTTCACTTTGACCTTTATGTCATTCTACTAGTGTTTAAACTGAGAACGCAGTACTAAATTAAAAGGCTTAGGTCTGAGGATAGAATTACATCCGGTTGGTAACATTATGTTTGGCAATTGCTTTTATAAAATGTACGAATAAGAGAAGATAATTATTTATTTCTTGTTTGTATGTGTATTATTAATTTATTATTAAATTAAACGATGTTATGTTACTAAAATCAACTTACTAATTTTATCTTTGTACAGGTTATCCGAATTTTTAAGTTTTCTTCAGGTAATATTAAAAATGCAAAATTGCTTTGTTCAGAAGAATGTGATGCTTAAGTTATGGATTTTAATAAGCAAAAATCAGAGAAAACAAGACCAAATTCACAGGAAATTTAATATCCATGAATTTACATTTCGGCAACCAAGCTACTTTCTTCAGCATGTGAAGAAGATAAAGAGAGGGCAGGTAATTTATACAATAGTAGGAGAAACCAATCAAATTATGATAATAATAACAGGAAAACCAGTAAAATCACAGAGCCAATTAAATTACAGAAAAATAAAAGAGAAACAAAAATAGAAGGAGGGAAATTACACAAATTATTTCATAAATCTTAATAAAAAGGCCCATGCTGATTAAAGCTCTAGATTAGGAAAGTACGGCAAACCTTTTCCGCGCCGCCCGCAGCAGCTGATTGGTAGAACGGCTGTCACGTGAGTTTGTCAGCCATTGGTGGCCCAAACGCAGCGATAGATAACATTGAAATGCATGTGGAAGATGCAATTTAGATTAAATTTTTAATTAAATATTCGTTGAATGATCCTAAATTTTAATCCGAATAAGCAAAATTTCAAGATTTTTCAATCTATGCTTCTTGGAGGTTAATAAATTCGTTAAAATATCCGAAGAAGTAATAAGAAGCAAGTACGTTTATATTATAACTTTACCGAATGTTATAGAAATGTTGCATTGTGCAATTCTCAGACGATCAGAAAATATAATTTTTTGTTGAATACAGTTATTTTTAAGAAAATACAATTCAATATTACAAGGTTAAACTATCTGTGAAATGTGGAGGCAAAACTTGAAATAAAACGTCCATGTTATTTTCATCTCATTTTAGCGAAGTTAATTATCACTCATCATTAAACTTGAATATAACGTATGAAACTGAATAACGAAAATTTGCTATTTGGGTGAAAAAAAATATAGAAAATTTTAACTATAAATTTTTGGTAGATTTTTTACGTCAATATTATAAATGAATAAATTTCAAAATACATTGCATGTGTAGTTATTTTTTTGTAATTATTTTTGTAATCAAACGAATAGTTTTTCCAAATTATAATTTTTAAAATTTTCTATCAAAATATAATTATCAAAGTAATTTTTATATTTAAATTAAAAACATAAATTAATTATATTTGATATTTTTTATAATTATAATTTTTTTTAATAATTTAATAATTTTTATAATTTAATAAAATTAAAATTGGTAAAGTGAAATTTTTGATATAAATATAAAAATTAATTTGATAAAAGTTTATTAAGTTATATTTTAATAAAAATTTATAAAATTATATTTTAATAAATAAAATTAAAAAAACTACACACAATGTTTTTTAAAATTTATTAATTACATGTAAATCATTTATTAAGGATAAATAAATAAAGTGAAAATAAACTAAAAACTTAATCTGATTATCATTAAATTGCCTCAACGTTATCATTATTTATATATAAAAAAATATAATTGAATACAAAATTGAAAGAAAAATCAATAGTTACAGAATTTACTGATTGTCAGTTATATTTCCAGGCGATAATATGAAAATTTGCGAAAAGGATGCAGTTAAGCCGAATTTTAGAGGAACGTAACTCACTTGATAGGGCCAACTGGGCCAACAATGGCGGATTTGGTAGCAGACGACGAAGTTTGCCGTACTTTCCTAATCTAGAGCTTTACATGCTGATAGGTCCAATGGCCCTCTATTGAGTTCATGAGCTTGTTTGGTAATCTTTTGGAAATTTCTAGAGATTCAAAGAAATTTAAGGTCAACTCTACGGTCAATACAACTTTATTTAAATCGAAAGATTAGCGCCTTAATAATATCATAGCATTTTTTTTTTTTTTTAATTCGAACCCTAAATGTGTGAAAAAACGAAAATTCCGAACGCAATTTCCAATAACGGCGCGTCCACCTAGTGGCGTCAACGGAGTCATAATTTTGCTTCACGGTGTAAATTAATACATTGCCCACGAGATTAATTATAATTATCATCAATCCAAGATGGACGCGTTCGAAATTTTCGTTTTTTCACACATTTAGAATTCGAATTAAAAATTTTTATATATGCCACGATGTTATTATTGCACTAATCTTTCGATTTAAATTTCGTAGCGTTGTCCTTTAAGCATTTTCGGGTCATTGACAAAGTGAATGATTTTGCAGTTATTCGGGCTGGAAGAGAATGTGATGTGCGAAACTTGAAGAGTCAGCCCTGCAGTTTTTTATGCAAACAAAATGGCTCATTCAATTTTCTTGTCTTGATTTTTCAATTACTTTGATCTAAATAGCTGAGATTACATGAATTGTATTTTAGCTCATAAATTCCGGATCAGTCGTGAGGTGATATTTTGTATTATACAGCGCCCAAAAAGTTTTTAAATTACGACCACTTTTGTAGGCGATTTCTAGGCCGAAGTTGCGAATAATTCTCGTTAATCGTTTTATAAGTTGTGAGTTAAAGGGCGAAAGGTTTCCTGCGGATTTGTCTTGTTTATTGTGAACTTTACTTTAGAAAAGGTAAGATTACTCCTCTCTCTCTTATTGTAATGTTCAAATTTCAATTTAAGAAAACAAAGATTTGTTTTTTCTGTCGAGGAAAAATTGTTATAATTTTAATTTCTTAAATAAGTTGTCATAATATAACTGCAACTTATTTGATTAAATTGTAAATGGCTTGAAAAGTTTGACTTGATTATTAAGAAGAGAGAAGATAAATCTTCCCTCTTTATTCCGTTCTCCTTTCCCATGCATGTTTCTGTTTGAATGCATCCATTCGTCGTCGGGAGGATGTTGTCCCTTATTAAATTGACGCTTTATTAAAGATAATGAGATTTTCCTCCTTCGTCACTCCCCTCTGCGTGTGCGGTTCTGTCTGTCTGTCCGTCGTCTCTCTACTCTTTCTCAAGACGCTAGATTTTCAAACACTTGCCTTTTGTGAGCATACGCTTCTGTTATATTGTGTCAAGAAACGTGTCTTTCAGCTTATAATTGCATTGTTGGAGAAATAATAGTGGATGGGAAGAGATTTGGCACTTTTTCTCACGAGGGGCGAGACCGTGGAGAGGCAGCCATATGTAAACGTCACATTCAGTTTGTGAGCGCCATTGGGCGTTGAAAAGGAGATTCTTTTTATCGAATTTCAACGAAACTTTTGTCTGATTTGATTTATCTCCGGAGAGAAAATAATTTTTTTTTCTCCCAGCTCTTCCATTCCCTCTCCCGCTTTGAGTTTGATATTTGTTTTAATGTCATTGTGTCCGAAAGGAGGATAAATAATGGCGGGGAAAGGAAGAGGCTCTGCGATAACAGCCAATGCAAAGAAAGAAAAATTGAACGATGGAATCAAGTTAGTAATATTGTTAATGTAAAAGGTTAAAAAAGTTTGAATAAGGTTCTAAATAAAGTGGGAAAAGGTGGTTGTTTTTTGTTTTATTGAAAACATATTGCTGTAACTATTTTTTTACATGTTTGTTTTAAGAATTGTTAGGTTAGTAATAAACTAGAAATGATAATGTTGGAAATAACAGTTAGTGAAGTTTTGTTTTAAAACTTTAATAAAACAAACTCAGCCATTAACCACTTTGTAATTAATATAATGAAATTAAAGAAATAATTAAATGATAAAAATTAAATAATTCATGAAATATTATAGCCTCTTAAATCGATCATCCTATTTCACCGAAAAACAAATTCAATTTTAGATGATGAACATATGCAATTAGCAATCGTATTAATGTATTGTTAATTGAACATTAAGATAATGAGTTTTTTCCTTTCAGAGTCTGCAATAAAATTTCCCTCGTTTTACATCAAAAATATTGTAATTTAATTATTTCTAACAAGTCTATTAATTATGGAAGAAAATTATCAAAGAATGCGCATAAAATGACTTAAGGAGATTGCAAGTTTTGAAAATTGCATTAAGATACACTTAAACATCATTAAGGTAGTTTCATGATGGGGGCGACAGACTTCCGGATCAGGGGAGCTAACCATGATCAACTACAAAAAAACAAAATGTTTATTTTTTGTTGAGATATAAAATATATGGATTAGGTCATAATCCAGTACAATCTACAGAATTAATAATTGCTTTAAAATTAAGCTAACTTCTGGGTATCTTCAAACTCTAAATGCAGATTCAATTAAGAGTCTTTATTTGTATTAGTCTTTCTAAAATTCGCATTTGTATTATAGACGACGGATTTGCACAATACATTTAGTTCCTGTTATTGATTTTGATTGAAGCAAAAGCTGAAAAAAAGTTCTGCATTCATTCGGTTGAATGAATTTTAAAAGGGAGAACAAATGGAGGAAAAAATTCCACTACGCTAGGAGCGAGAGAAAAAGAGGCTTGAGAAAACAACCTTAAGTGTTCCTTCTGTATTCCAGAAATGGCCCTCCCAAACTGTTTAATGCAAGACGGGTTTTAAAAAGAAAAACGCTCCGAATGTCAGCCACACAACAACGCGTTTCAACCCTTTGCCTTCGCAAGGTTTACTATCAGTGGCTTAGAGGAGGAGAGATGGGGGTTTTGAAAGAATTCAACTCCCCCTCCCTCCACCAAAAAAAGGAAGGAAGAAAAGGTAAAGAAAAGTCGAGGCAACAGGCCGTCAGTCTTTTGGATGCAGGTTTCCGAATCGTGGGTGAGTGTGAACTGTGGCTTTGCTCGCCCCATCCATCAGCCAAGTGCTTCGATAAAGCGTTTGCTGACGGTGAACACGCTTTTGATGGATGGGTTTAAAAGTCAGCCCAGTTGCCTGCAGAGAAACACGGATGGGCTCTTTTGAAGGGAGTTGCGAGGAAAACCCGTTCGTTCGATGGCGCTTCGATCGAAAACCTTCTTTTTACTCCTCCTGTCTCCTCCTCCTCCTCCTCCTCTTCTTCCTCGTCGTTGTTTGCAATGGCGGCCTGCCGAATATCAGCGGCCAAACAGAAAGAGATAGCACGAACAGAGAAAGAAAGAAAAGGACAGAAAGTGAAAGAGAGGAAGAGAGAGACGTTACGCTGTTTACTTGGCTGCCATTGGATGGTTGGTTGAGAGCTTGCGGCCGATTGCCCTGTTTATCTTCACCCTCGTTCATAAGTGATATGAAAGGAACAGGGGAAAAAGAAAAGAATAGGAATAAAGACTTTTTTATGAATAAAAAGGATAAAAAATTGTTTATATATGGGAAAACTGAACTTTTTATGTGGGAAAACAATCAAATTTAAACCTAATCAAGCGTATAAGATAAATGTTTGAGTAATTTCTACGTATTTGAGTAATTCCTAAAAAAATCGAGAACTTTTATACAGCGTTGGTTATGTTATTTTGTAAATTATTGAAATAAAATGAAAAAAAATAGCGACTGTTATGCCTGATATTTCTTCCTTTATAAAAAAATATTTGCAATTTGTATATATTTTCGTGTAGACGTGTAACCTAAATTGTCAAATACTTTTTTTTTTCTCTCGAGGAAGTATAGGGTATCTACATGAAACCTCCGTGATTTCGAATATTAACTGTTAAGGAAACTAATCGTCCTAGAGCTTTGCGGTGTCATGAAGAGCAACTCAAAAAGTTTTGTATATATTGTCTGTTTTGTACTTCTGTGTGAGCTCCCGTAGAATGTCCAGCCGATATTCAATCTCAATCCATGTGTTGTGTAAGATCACTTACAGGTGTAGAGTAGACCATATCTTTGACATAGCCCCACAGGAAGAAATCCAGAAAGCGTCATGTCTGGAGAGCGCGGTGATTTCGTCTCAGCGTACCACACCAGGAACTGAGCTCTCTCTTGTGCTGCTGTCATATTTGCTAATTATTTAACACCTGCAACAAAAGAATAATCTTTTTCAATTTTTTGAGTTGCTCTTCATGACACCGCAAACGCAAATCTCTAGGATTAATAGTTTTCTTTACAATTAACATTTGAAATCCGAGAGGTTTCATGTGAACACCCCGTACTTCAGACATAAAAAGGTAAAATTTAATTTTCTTTTAAAACAATCATTAAGACCGTTTTTCTCTTATAAAAAGGGTATTCAGCAATTAAATATTGAATATAGAGATGGATTAATCTTCCAAAGAATTGTGTAACTTGTATGAAAAGAATACAAGATAATTCATAAAGAATGATGCAAAAGTAAACTCCATTTATAGAACAAAAGTAAACTCCTGATCGTACATCATTGTAATTATTTGAAGAGACTGTTTCTGTATCTGTTTCATAAGTACATTACAAATGATCTATGGGAGCGCCCTTGATGGCACAAGACGGTAGTTTCAGCTCTGCCCATACGCGTCCCAGGATGATTCAAAATAATGATACACCAGCATCTACGATCGCAAGATTTAGCAACTTGTGACTTCATTTTTAGGGGGTTGATGAAAGACAAAGTGCATCTGCCATGACAATTGGGCCACTTGAACCAAAGAATCTTCGAAGCAGGTGAGTCGATATCCCAGAATGCTAGACGTATCTAGACTTAGCTCGAATATCTACCTTCTTGATATTGTTGTATCACCAGGGAAGCCCACATTAAACATTTGTAATGTACAGCTAAAACCTAGTATTTAATGTGTATTTTTATGTACAGTAATTATAGTTGTATTAGGTTCCGTCAGGAATGAATACATCAAAATTTCTTTACTTTTCCATCATTCTGTTTGAATAACCTTCTATATTTCGTACAGTAAGAAGGCATTTACTAAATATTTTTAGCGTATCATATTAAGAACTTAATTTGCAAAAGAATTTGATTGAACGACCTTTTATCAATTAAATTTCTTTGGAAGATGACTCGCGTAATGAGTGGAGAATAAATATTATAAATTGCTATAAGCAGAAAATTGCTATTGTACATTATTATGTCATTTTTTTATTAACTGAAGAGTCAACGTAACAACCATTTAGCATCATGCACTCCGAATATAAAAATAAGAGAATACTGTACTCGTATGAATGCAGAGAAAGAAAGAAATTGTGTAGCTACTGCATTTATTTTCTGAATGAACATGAACTTTCCTACCAGCAGCTGAAACTTTAAAACTAGTGTTTTATACAAGATGTTTACTAAACATACGGCAAAACGTCATACATTGAATACAAGTACAAAATCGAGTCCGCCATGAAAAGCTTTCAATGTCCATTTATAAAGAAGAACTTTGTTGATAAGAATGAATTTTTTGATGAACTTTTTATATATATATAAGAGAAGATATAAAAAGATATACTTCATTCTTGTTTTCCTCGAATTATAGATCTTAGGTTTCCTAGCGACAGTTCGGCAGGCTCCTACCTGAAATTTCTTTACACTAGTCTGTAGGTTTCAATTGGCAGCAAATTACAAGAGCATTTTTCTCTGTAATGTTGTGACCAATAAATAGGAAAAAGGAAACTTTAACCTATGTGCTCATTAGTCCCTTTTCAACCTTAATAAGTGAACTTTTCTGGAAGGAGATATAATGATCACTTTTACGAGGCATTGCAATATTGCTGATGACTTCAAGAATGATGTCATCCGAGCTTTGCCTCAAAAGTTCTCATCATCTTAAAAGAATGCAGCGATCAGGTTTAAAGAGTTTTAGAAAGTTTTGAGTGTCAGGTTATCAAAAGAAATTTTGTCTTTAGACAAGATATGAACGACTATATAAAACATACATTAAAAAAGCAGTAAAGATGTAAGTTATAATTTATCGTTGCATTAAGTTTGTTATGAGAATAAATTAGTTTCAAATATAAGCAATTTAATGAAATATAGATTTATAAAGATATATTTTCAAATTATATCCTTCAATATGATCAATTTTAATGATACGGATATTGATTTTTGTATTAAGATAAAGAGATTATAAAAGATCTAAAGATCAGCGAGATTATAAATTATCTGAATTTGCAAAATTGCTTGTATGTAAACTTTCATGTTAGCGGATGGTTAATAAATTGAGGGTTCGGGTAAGAGCGTAATGATAGGCAGCAGCTGCATAGTTGAGTTGATAAAGTACAGGTCAAACAAATTTACTGGTAATGATGAGTTGCTTGAAACGAGATTGGTATTTAGACAGGTAATTTTGGAGGCGAGCAACTTACATCGATTGAAACCACGAATACAGTGTTTAAAATCGGGAGCAGCATTTTGTCGAAACTTGTGGCAAATGAGAACATTCCCTAAAGTATGCTTTAGCGATGTTAACTACTATCAAGTATGGCTCTTTGTGTTTAAACTGTTGTTGTGTACACAAACATCGTTGTATTATCATTGTTAAGGATACGAGTAGGAGTTATAATAGTTTGTCAAATAAAAAGAGAAACCTTCCATAATTATTTGTGTAAATAGTTCAGATTAAATAGATAAATGGGCTATGGGAAAAGCAAGAATTGTTGAATGACCCGTAATGCATGCTCTTTGATAGAGTTTCTAGACCAAGAGAATTGTCCACAAGATCGAGTGATCCAGAACTTCCGCTGAAATTCAAATGACCCTTGCTTTAAATTCTAGATGATGTACATGAAGAATTAAATATGAGGAGCCCCTCACATCTCAGGAGTTTTGTTACTTTCAACATGCGCGATGGACTTGCCATTTGCCCTTCTAAAGCTAGAAATCTTTAATAAGGAAACCTTTAAAACTATGCAAACTAGTAAAAAAAAATTTTTAATTCAGAGATTTAATATTTCAGCAATACGAAAAGTTTCATTAAACGACTGCGTAACTAAACTTTTTTCTATAATAGCAATGAGACAATTTTTATGAAAATGAATTAATAGATCTGTATATTTTTACAGATAATTATTCTATTTCATGATCCTATTTCAAATATTAACTCTAAAACAATCTATAAAGAAACGGACTTTATTACACTGCAAATATTAAGCAAATTTTGTAAATCAAAAAATGAATGCGATTATTATATGAGCGTAAGCTTATCAGTGATATCGACATAAGAACAAAACGAGAGGAGTTAAGCCGAAGTAGTACCTACCGGGTGATTCAGTCAATTTCTGACCATTTCACTCGAATGACGTGCATTAGGGATAAACAATTGAAAGAATATGAGCACCATATCGAATTTCTAAATAGTTGGAGTTTGTATTGTTGCAACGGCGCTGCATGAAAATCGTATTGTTGAAAAATGGCGCCCGCTTTATTAACAGAGCAGAAATGCAAGGTTGTCGAATGGTATTTCGAGACAAAATCACCTGTAACCGTGCAAAGAGTGTTCCGGAAGGAGTATAAGTGTCGAGACGCACCAGGCAGGCAAGCAATCATGGATTTTGTCAAGCAATTTCGTGCCACTGGATGTGTTAAAGGCAAGAAAAAATGCGGGAGCGAAGCTCGTGTTCGAACGGCCGAAGTTGTCGAAAATGTTCCCACAAGGTTTGGTCTATTCCCTACCAAAAAATCTGTTCGCCGCCTATCCATTGAAGAAGGGCTGTCATATACCACGACGTGGCGAATTTTGAGAAAGGATTTACACCTATTCCCGTATAAGATCCATGTTTATCAGGAGTTAACAGACACTGGAAGACAGAAGCGACAACAATTTGCGATGGAGTTTGGAGCAGTAATGGAAGCCAATCAGGACATTGTGGACAACCTGTGGGTGTCAGATGAGGCCTTCTTCCATCTGTAAGGTGACGTTAATAAACACAACGTTCGTTTTTCGGGTTCCCAGCACCCTCATGAGATCCATAAGTCACCTCTTCATCCACGAAAGGTTATGGCTTGGTGCGCGATTTTCAAAAGAGTCATCATTGGTCCGTTCTTTTTTGAGGGCACCCTAACGTCACTGGCTTACCTTAACGTGTTGGAAACCTTCTTCATCCCCAAGCTGCGAAGGAGGCATATACCGCTTCGACATCAATGGTTTCAACAGGATGGGACTAGGCCTCACACCACTAATGAAGTGCTAGACTTTCTCAATCAGAAATTCGGAAATCGTGTCATTTCAAACAGGTTTCCAGATCGATTCGGGGGTGGCTTTCTTTGGCCCTCTACGAATCCTGACCTAAACCCATGTGATTTTTATCTCTGGGGGTTCCTTAAAGACAGTGTGTTCACTACAGCACCAAGAACCCTAGACCAGCTGCGACAAAGCATCGTCGACTGCTGCACCCTTGTGGATGCAGAAATCCTGGATAGAGTTATGAACAAATTCACCATTCGACTGCGAGCAGTTCAAAAAGTTCGTGGTGGCCACATTGAGCATATCATCAAGACTTTTCCACGGGAATAAAAACTCCGAACTGCCTAAAATATCATACTGAAATGCTAAGTTTGTAAACATTAATGGGTCAATAAATCATAGTACTGAAATGGTCAGAAATCGACTGAATCACCCTGTACATATCTCAAAACAGATATTTCTTACACTTACTTTTTAACACTATAACCTTTTCTGTTGTAGTATGAAGTTTTATGGTGTCGTAGGTTCATGCAAATATCCAAAGTTATATCTAGAAGTTTTTATACCACCCCTGGCAAAAATTATGGAATATACATTGGTGATCATCAGTTTTTTGATTCCAGGCTCAACTATAAGCTTAACATGTAATCAAGATGAAAAAATGGTGTGATATCATAAAAGAATGTCTCATTCTCTTCGTTTTAAATAAATAATGAAATTAATATAATGGGAAAAAGCAAGCACAAAACCATGTATTGAAAAATAAAATAAGGAATAGGTTGAAACTGGAAAAAATTAGGGAATATCCTTACAATTTAATTTATTCAATATTTTTGGGGTCTAGTTTACTAAATGCTGGTGTGAGGCTTGAAAGGTATCTGATTTAATCATTATTGATAAACTAATATTGCTCTGTCCTCAAGTAATGGCGCAAAGAAATATGTTATAATGGCTCCAGTTAATGAGCATTGTGATGCAATAATATATCAAATCATCACGTTACTTGAGGAAGGGAAATCACAGAGCAATGTTGTTAAATGTGTTGGTTGTTCCCAGGGAACAGTTTCAAAAATTTGGAAGAAATATAAGAAGTCTGGAAGTGTAAGCAACATCAACGGCAGGGGTAAAAACGGTAAAGGACAGTCAGAAAAGACAAAGCGTTGATTTTGTGACATGCCGTGTCACTGGGTGTCACATGGGCTCGACGGTGACCCGTTAAAATAAACCGCGTTGTTCTTGTGTTTAGCGTTGCTCTTTTGTTATTTGCTTTGCTGGCACCGTTTTGTTAATTTTGTGGGTTTTATAGCTTTAAGTTGTTGCAGTTTGTTTTTTTTTTACTTCGTAATAAGCTTTGGGTTTGCGTTGTTGTATTTTGTGTAATAAGGTATTTTAATTAACTAGGATCCCCCAATGATCGAAATTCGATCACATTTCTGAGAAAAAAAATATATGTGTAATTGTTCTAGCCTCAATCTTGCTTATTAATAAACTTTGAAGAATGAAAAATAGATAACACAATAAATATCCAAAATGCTTTGCATGACATTTCTGACACTCCCGATTCATTTCACCGCAATGATAACTTTGAGCATTTCTTGGAATAATATTTAAATCAATCTAAAGGTATCTTTTAATATCTCTATCGAATTACGAGGCATGTTTTTTAAGTAAGTACCGTTTTGCGATTCCGCCGCCGCAGCGCTACGGTCGGCGTTCCGCGCATGCGCGCTGGTTAACTACATCTCTTGTCTACGCACTGACGCCATTACAGTCTGATTCTTCATTGTATACGTTGTTTACTGAGTGTTTAAGATGCCTCCGACAATCGTGAGTCCCGCCGATTGTGAAGTACGGGCTGTTATACGATTTCTTAGTGCTAAAGGCGTAAAACCGATCGATATTCATCGTGAGATCTGTGAAGTGTACGGACAAAACATTATGAGTGATGGAATGGTAAGGAAATGGGTGAGAGCATTTAAAGATGGCCGCACAAATGTGCATGATGAAGAACGGAGTGGGCGTCCTTCGGTCGTTAATGAAGATTTGGTGCAGAAAGTGGACGAAAAGGTGAGAGAAAACAGACGCTTTACAATTTCATCATTGTGCGACTGCTTTCCTCAATATTCTCGTAGTGTTTTGTATCGCATTGTGACCGAGAACTTGAATTACCGGAAATTGTGTTCACGTTGGGTTCCAAAAATGTTGACGGATTTGCACAAAACCCAACGTTTAGGCAGTGCATTGACTTTCCTTGAGCGGTACCACAATGAAGGTGAAGATTTTTTAGACCAAATTGTTACTGGTGACGAAACATGGGTGGCCTACGTCACACCAGAATCGAAACAACAATCCATGGAATGGCGACATTCATCTTCACCCAAAAAAGTGAAGTTTAAGCAAACAATTTCTGCCCGGAAAATCATGTGCACAGTTTTTTGGGACAGAAAAGGAGTATTGCTAGTGGAGTTTCTGCCTCGTAATGAGACAATCAATGCAGCGTCTTATTGTGAGACATTGAACAATCTGCGTCGTGCAATCCAGAATAAAAGACGTGGCAAGTTGAGTAAGGGTATCGTTTTGCTGCATGACAATGCCCGTCCACATGTGGCTAATCGGACCAAAGATCTCATCAAATCTTTTAAATGGGAAACTCTAGATCATCCTCCATACAGCCCTGATCTGGCGCCCAGCGACTACCATTTGTTCCTGCACTTGAAGAAACACCTGGGTGGTCAGCGTCTTCAAGACGATAACGAAGTCAAAACATTTGTGATACAGTGGTTAACAAGTCAGGCGGCAGAATTTTATGAGGAGGGTATTCAAAAACTGGTGCCACGTTATGACAAGTGCCTCAATATTCATGGAAATTATGTAGAAAAGTAGATTAAGGTACAGGCTTTTATGTAAAAATAAAATTATTGCGATATCTTTGCACGTCTTTTTTTAATTCCAAAACGGTACTTACTTAAAAAACATGCCTCGTATTATCTAAATATAATATTTATAGATAAGCTAAATTGTCCCTCCCTATCTCTGCGTCTCTCCCCCCGTCCCACTGTGGAAAATTAAGGTCTGTTTCGGACCAAAAAACGATAACTTTTTTGTTACTAAAGAAAGAGTGTTAACAAAATTTTTAAAAATAAATAAACATTAAAAACTTCAAAATTGGTGTTTAATTTATTTTTAACTAAAAATATTACTTTCAAAGCGTATGAAAAAACCTTAAAATAGCTTAGAAAACGACGAAAAATACATAAAATGCTTACCTACTAATTATAGAAATATTTTGAATAGTTGGTTAGGAACAATTGTTTTTATGGAATAATGTATTGAAGCAGTTGTTTTTATGGAATAATGTATAGGTACATTAAAGGTACTATATTATACGTGGGGACCTTCAGGTTCTGAAATCAGTTCGTTGAGTTTCAAAAGCTGCAGAGTATTTGTTATACGGTTTTCTAATGCTTTCAAATGAACATCAACAATGATTTGAGTTAATTTGATATTTATTATTAAAAAAAAAAACAATAAAAAAGGCAATGCTACATGCGTTGACAATTATGGTGCACAACATGTTCCTTATTGCTACCTTTTTTGAAACGCTTTTTCCCTGTGTTAACGTGAACAAATACGCAAAAAAAAACATATTGTGCACATCTAGAGCACAGGAACTTTCCAACCATATAAGTTTCATGCGTATTCGTCCACGTTAACACAGGTAAAAGTGCATAACAAAAAATGTGTTGCCGTATTTATATATAGATACTTGATTGCTTGGTGGTTGTAGTGTTGTAATGTCGCTGTATTAGGGGCTATAACAATTGAGGGGCGCTATTGTTGGGAACGGATATTGTTCTCCGGGAAAAATTTCCGAGAAGATGCTGTTCGCTTCCTGCAAGCGTTTGTTATGTTGCATTATGTTAATAAGATGATATATTTTTTTGAATTTTTTTTTTATTTTGTGTATGGGTTGGATTTCTGTCAGTGAAGGCTTGTCCTTCTTGGTTCATGAATGAAGTTTTTTTGTACGGAAATCCAGCTGAGGCAATTGCCTAATTGTCTTCATTAACAGCTGTTTCATGTTAATTTAGTTCTTCACTGATTTTAAATTGACGGCTCAGTAGTTGTAAGTCATCCTTGTGTACGTTTTTTCGCGGCGCTATGAGCTTACATAGCCGTTTGGGAGAAAAGATTCGAATGAGTTCGGATTGCAACAGCTGTTAAATACGGTAGATTGAAGTCATGCCACGTCGTGAAGCCTACCGCATAAGTCCCGGTTTGTGTTCTCCAACTTGTGGTGAGTTACCTTTTTAATTATTTCTCTCCGCGATGATGGGAAGTTTCAGCGTGCCGCTAAATAAAACGAATTTTCCGTCGTCAGAACAAAATTGTGTGCCTCCTGATTTCGTCATGCAAGTTCTGGTGAACGTTTGAAACATGGAACTTGGATAGAAACTCGTCGCGCGGATTTCTATTTAGATATAAAAGTGTAAACGTATCAAGTCAATTAAGTAATTTATAGACAATGTGCAGACATTTGTAGATAGATGAGTTTAGTAACTGTACTCTCTGACTAAGCAATCTGATTTTTTCTCTTACTTGTTTCAGAAGAGTTAAAATGAGGTTATTTTTGTTTTAGTGCTGAACTAGATTATTGGTAGTTAGTGCAAGTCAAGAGAAGGGCTGTATACGGATAGGCAATAGCACAGGAGGGTGGATTGCTAACTTTTGCCAACCCGTGACGAGGCATTGCCGGTTGTATCCTCACATTATTGCATAGCCGTTTGTATCCTGTGAGCTTCACAATCTGCAATGTGTAAGAGGATGTCTGTTAGCACATTGTGGTGCCCACCACGGAAGGGTCACGGTGTTTCTCCCTTCATCTTATAGGATAATAAAGAGAACACATGACGTTGGTATAGCGTTGACTTATTTAGCTGTTATTCGGGGGCCCTCAGTCGTGTTAAGAAACTCTGTTGCATGTGCAGTTCTTCTGTGGAAGTCTGCCGTTGCTCCGAGTTATGTACAGCACCTGGTCAACTGCATTCCTGTTTAAAGGAAGGTGTGTTAATCACCTGATATTTGGCTACTAATAGCATGAGTATTGGTGGAAAACAATTTCTTTAAGTAGCCAATTAATTTTAGTTAGTCTTAACTGGCGGGGGCCCCGCCCTCTGCCGGTAGACCGTACATATTGTGATTGAGCTTATTACGTAAGTGTGTTACAATGAAGCCACTCCTCTGTGTAGCGCATCTTGCATGGTTTGAAGTTCCACCCATTCAAGATGCAATTTCATCAAGAAATGACAGACGGTGACGAGGATCGTCGAGTGCAATTTTGCGAGATAATGATGAACAGATGCCATGCAGATGCTGCGCTATCCCGTCGTATTTGCTTCACCGTCGAATGTACGTTCACTTTGCATGGGGAGGTAAATCACCACAACTTCCGTTACTGATCCGACTGCAATCCACATTGGATGGGTGAAGACCACACCCAGCGTCCTCAGAAAGTAAACGTCTGGGCAGGCGTTATGGGCGCTAATCTCATAGGCCCTTTTTTCATTGACGGAACACTGGATGGCCCCAAATACCTTCAACTGTTAGAAGACGAGGTTGGTCCAGCTGTTGCCGAGGCAGCAGGCGAAAACGACATCTGGTTCCAACAGGATGTGGCTCCTCCCCATTACGCCGTCTCTGTACGCCAGTATCTGGACGAAGTATTCCCTGACCGCTGGATTGACATTATAGTAGTCATTTGTTAGACTGTCTCATTCTGGGAAATGTCAATAGTTGGTTTTGATATTCTACCAGCTGGGAAAGTTGTGAATAATGATATGCATAAATTGTTAATTCGATAAGGAATCTTATTTGAAACTGCTAAATATCTGCGTATGTTATAGAATAATAATTTCAGACAATATGAAGGTTTCTCAGAAAACTCCTGTCCTATCTTCATCTCGAATAAACCTTCATCTTTAACTTATAAATGAATTAAATAATTAAGCTCAAGACAGGATCGCGCTTAAATGAATAACTCTGAACATTTGCAGAGCTTCAGAAATATTAATTGGAGTTAATTAAAATATTTTGTACCTTCCAAGAAAATGTCATTTAAACAGCTCCAAAGCTAACAAACTGTTTGATTATAAATTCACGTAAAAATTAATAATTGAAAGGAGTGAAAAGTTAGAACCCTTGTAACTTAATAAAAATTAATCTTGTTTGCTTAAAAGAGACGTTTTGAACTTCAAACGTTCAGCAAATCCTTCCGTACATGATTTAAATGTAATCAAAGACTATTTAGTCCGATATAAGGGTTTGTTTAGGTTTCATCAGATTCTCCAGTTATGTGAAAAATTTAAATTGGTGGTGCGTTTGTCTATTTCACTTAGTAATCTATGAAAATATAATTTTTAATTGTATGCATTTCTAATCCTCCCATGATTACCGTTTCCATCTCCCCAATTAGACAAGCTTTTATAGTTACATGTAGAACCAAAGTAAATCGGAAAATTCAATTTCATATTGATTTTCCAAAATGTCATTGACATTGTTTACTGCTTGCAAAATTTGATTACTTTAAATTCTAATTTTAAAACGGAAGGTGATAATTTAGTTCTTAGCCGTAATATTTATGTGATTTTAACGAAAATGAAAGCGATTAAAGTCAATTTTCTGTGTGTGTGTGTTAGCGCTTTGTAATTTTGCAGTAATTTTATAAACCATCTTTCATTTAAGTCAGTTCAATAGGAAAATTGTTAGCTGGGCCTTGTCAAATGAAATTCTAGTTTATATAATAACGAAACGAATTTTGCACGGTCTTTGGGTTGAAAGTTCATTAGTTAGTATTTTATTAGGTTGATAAGAATATAATGTCGATTTTTGGCAAGCATTTATATGGCATTTTAAACTTAATTTTATTAATCGAAATAATCTTTATACCCATCACATTTTTGCCAACAAGAAGTATGTCTGTTTATCATAGTATATTAAAATTTCGACGTCCTGGAATCAAAGAACTCTCGAAACAAAAAAAGTTTTTTGGGGCAAACTTTTGATCTTCGAGGATTTTCTCCCGCAAGAAGTCTTCGAGATGCTTGAAAAACTGAGAAACATATCCAGTGAGTGGCTAACTGTTTCAAGCCAATTGTGCTTAGTAGCTAATTGCTATCAGTAGCTAATTGCTGTTAGTCTTAGGAGGTACAAAGCTGTCAGAAGTCTTACACCTTCAATCGTTGTTGTTAACAGCCGACGGAGACGGCTTCAAGGCTCTCATTTTCAGTCTTTTCGAAGCGACGTACATACGTTCGTTGAAGGTTCCCCGGCCGAATGCGCTGTTATCATCGCGAGTTGCTTGTATTACTTTATGATCAATTTTAAAATCATACAAGAAAGTCGTGCGCATTTGTTTATTTTCCATTATTACTGTAATTTAATAGCTGAAATGAGAAAAGTTAACAGTAAAATATAAATCCAAAACATAGTAATGTGGAGCGAAATCAGCTCTTTAATGATATCTAAATTGAAAAATATATTAACATTAATTCCAACACCAGTGGCAAATGGAAAACGAAGGGATGTTGCCACATTGTTAACATTTTATGTTCCGAGTCCTGCAAATGAAACAACACAATGATCACGAGTACATCCTCGTATAACATTGATCGTAAAGAAATTGATTGCTCAGGATTCATTAGACTGCCATAAGAACAGACAGGTCTGTTCTGAGGAATGCACTTCCAGGGTTGCCAGGTCCAAGCACTATTCGGTCGCCCAATTGGGGAACTTTAGTAGCCCAAAGTCGCCCAATGCATGAAAATAGCCCTTTTTCCCTGACCATGTTTCATTTCCCTGACTTTCCAGAATGTGGGAATTCCGCAAATCTACATTATGTCTATGATGTAAGCTTACAACTATTACTGAACATTATGAAAATACAAATAAACCATGCAATAAAAGTAAGTATTCGTAAATTACAAACTTTTATTCTTCAAAAAAATACAAATCAAAATATAAGATTAAAAGACATCGCTATAAATTGAATTGTTAAATCTTGTTAACATTTCATTAGTTGGGATGAAAGAATTACAACATTTGTTTTCACTTTGAAATTGTGTTCTTATTCTAATGATTGCGTCTAACAAAGGTAACTCCATTCTATTTCGGAGAGGAGTTTTGACGTTATTCATGATGGGTTTGACTCTTTCGACGGATGCATTGCTGACAGGAAGAGTGAGAACTCTTAGTGCAAATGTTGCAATTTCTCGAAATGCATACTCATTCCAGCATTTTTGTAATGGTACAATTCAGTCCAAAATTGCTGACAGTCATTTGGCACATTTTCACTAAAATATAAGGTCCAATCTTTAGTAATTATTGATCGCCACTGAGATTCAATCATGCTAATTTCTAAACCTTCCATGTTGATCAGTTTTAGTGGCAATTCACAAAATGGTTTTCTGCATTGACTGAGAATGAGTGCAGGAGAAAGATTTTTTACCTTTGCATACATCACAAAATTACTAGGAAATCGTTGTAGAATTTTTGCAGACAATGAACGTAAAAAGTTGAAACATCGCACCTTTAAAACATCCTTATTAATACCTTTTCCACATTTATGCAGCTCTTGTAAAAATTCAACAAGAAAAGAAAGCTTTTATGCAACTTACCAGAACATTCTTCTATAAAGAACATCCTATAAAGTCTTTTTCTTTTTCCCATGATTTTTGGTAAATTTTTTTATATTTCGCCCATTTACCCATTATACTGTAGGAACAACCAACAATATTTGAATTAGGAAAATAACCACTAGTACTAATAACCACTTCTATTCCACTCCATCCGCATTATAAAAATTAAATAAATCGTCACAAAATTCGCACAAAACAAATCGCCCAAAAATCGCAAATTTGAAATTTTATTAGCCCAATTTAGTCGCAATCGCAAATTTGAAATTTTTGTCGCAATTTGAACAAAAAAGTAGCCCAATTTGTCTCGTTCCACATGTCGACATAATAGGCGAGAGTTGTAGGCAATTGATGGTCACCGATGACACGTCGTCTAATCCAATCCCACAAATGCTTGATTGGCAAAAGGTCTGGTGAGCGTGTTGGCCAGGGAAGTTGACGGATATGCTGTAGAATTTGTTGAGTTACAAGAGCTGAATGAAGACAAGCATTGTCTTGCTGGAACTGCACGTCTTTTACGTCGTCAAAATAGGGATCGGAACGGGTTGCATGATGTTCTGAACGTATGATATAGCATTCAATATCCCCTCCAAAAACACAAACGTGAGCGAATGTTTAAAGCCTTGAAACCTACACCATTAATTCAAGAGTGTGCCTCAAGTATCGAAGGTGTATAAGACTGTCTTACCTAGTCTTCGGCAGCCACGTATAAAACTTTCATCACTGAACACCAGCGACCTCCATTCATTCCTCCAAGCAGCTCGTTCTTGGCATCTTTGAAAGCACATATGACTGTGTGAGGTGTAAATGGCAGTCTCGCCAAAGGAACCCGCGACCGCAGCCCTGTTTCCAAGATGGTGCGAGCTAATAGATGTTGTATGACTGTGGATTGCAGTGGACGTCACTGTTCGGGCTACTAAAGAGGGTCTTCGAATGCGCCGATCCGAAACTCTACGTTGCTGTCCTGAAGGATGTCTGGGTTAATAATCCTTTCTCTTCCCACCGTCTCCATCAACCATGCCTGCAGACACCTTCCGTCGAATTCTCTGTGCAATTTCGTGGAAGGACCTTCCTGCTATCCGAAGGCCAACTATGTGAACTCGCTGAAACTCTGTTATCTGGACAAACGGTGAACGGTGATTACTTCCAGGAATATTCAACGATCTTTAGCAATACTGGACGACCTAAACAAACGCTGGAATTTGATTTTATAATGCCCTGGGAGGTTTCTTTATACACTTGAAACAAGAACATCTCCCCTCTGTAATGAAAATTTGATCATATTCTAGTGATTCTACTTAACTTTTGTATATATTCAATCAGCAATGTGACATCACTCCTTCTGAGTGTTCATTTATCAACTGCTACTAGTGTAGATCGGGCAACAAAGTTGTACAAGTATAATACAAGCAACCAACCTTATTTTTCTACCAACTTGATAGTAATCTATATTGAATCTAATTTATTTGTTATAAATAAAAATGAAAATATGTAAAGCCCATATAACCTACGTATAAATCTTGGTATACATTTTGCTAATCTCAGGTGTATAAATGTGAAATTAATGTCAAAACTTTCTTCAAAGTAATTTTCTTTAAACCTGCAATATTGTTTGATTTTCCGTAAAAATATAACCTTCCGTCTAGCCAAACAAGTCCCATCTAATGTTTTAAGCTTAATGGAAAGCTGATAGCTCAGAAAGCGCAACGTCGTTTAAAGGTAGATGTATTTCCCTTAACAAACAGTGACTTCATTTAGAGATTAACAGATACATTATAAGATTCCGGTATGAAATAGAAGTTTGGTGTCAAACCTTTATGACGCAATATTCCGAGGAATTCTTTAACTTAATTATTTAATTGTTTGTTAATGCTACTGGCTTTCTTCTTAACACATTTCGTTCCTTTTATTTAACAATGACTCATAACTCTCTTTTCTAAGGTATACAACTTTTGTAGAACTTTTGGTGTAAAAATGTAATATCTCTTAATAACAACTTTGCATCAATGCCAGAATAACTCTGAATCAATTGCTAGAAAGGTCGAACGATCGCTAATTCATCCCCGAGAGATTTAAATGGGAGAAAAAATGCATGAAACTCCAATTGGAAAGGTGATATTATAGCCAGGGTATGAATTAATTTTAGATAAATAATAAAAATTTATTGAAAGGTAAGCTGACCCCATCTGTTACAGGAAAGCCTGTCTCTCTAAAGTTTTCAACGCTCTATTGATAGTGATTGTCAAATTTATTGATGCTTATATCAACGTCACCAACAATAGGTTGGGCAAAACCCCAGAAATTTTATTGATCGACAATCCATTTTGACTACTCATGGTGGTGCAATGTTTAATGAGAGAAATCTATGTCACTTAGCTTAGAACATTTTCGATTGGCTAAGTTTCATCCTATTTCGTTTTAAAATTGATAGCAGGTAAAGCTGATCGCTAGTGAGATGTGAGGCTTTACAAACAAAACTCCAGGCTCAAACACACATAGAGGCACACACCAAATGTTCAGTCAAGAGCGTGTTAGCTTTTATGATCTTATTCTAAGGGATACATTGTTTGCTGAATGTTCATCATATCTATACGATGGTTGCTCAATAAGTAATATCACACACAATTTTTTTCTCGGGAACTTTTCATTTAAATTGGTTGAAAATTATTCGTAATATAATGAATGCTTCACTTTACATTTACTTTTCTTTCACATGTTCCGCATCAATTTGCGCGGCTTTAACCAGTCCACGAAACATTGTCAACGGTGCTCCTTCGACTGTATATCATACACAGTACAGAAACATTAAACATTACCAATTGGCTAATTTTGAGAGTTTCTTTCCCTGTTACAACCAATAGTCAATTCAAATGCACCTCAAAGTTATATGCTGAAAAGCATATACTGGTTTCGCTCTGTTTGTGTGGCTGTCTGTCTGTCTGTATGTCCGACGATTACTCGAGAATACTTTAAGTTTTTGAAATTCTGCTTTCGCTCTTCGATAGAGACCCTTCCAGAGCTCACCTGATTAGTTTGTCATTGAAATCGGTCTAACAGTCACGTGATTATTGCGACCCAACCCCCCCCCCTCCATTAATTTTTTTTTATTGGCATGTAATATGTCATTCGAACGGGAATGACGAGCACAAGACGAACATGACATTCATTTCGATTTTCGAAATGCTACGGCCGAGAAAATCACATCCAAAAAGTACTTCAATAACCCCTTATTACGAGGTTTAGCTAAAGCTATATACCGGGTGTTCAATTTATCTGAAGACATTGAAATATCTCGAGAACCACATATCGGATCAAAAAAAGTGTGGAATGAAAAATGTTCGTCTCGAAGGAGGACATCTCGGGAGGGAGGAGTAAAAAAACTTAAATGGGAACCCCCATTTTTTATTGCAGATTCGGATTCTCCAGAAAAAATTACCCCAATCTGACGTACGATTCGAGTCATTTCGGCCACAGATGGCGCTGTAATCCTGGGTAACGCCAAACGTAGTTTCTGCTTAACAATAAACGAATAAATGAACTTCTCCGTATTCTTTCGATGGTAGCGCCATCTGCGAAATAATTTACATGAATAATGAAGTCAAATCAATGGTATTTGATATAAGAAAACCAAGGTTTCCTATAAACAATTTGTTTCCCATTGGAAATTTTGACATAATTCGCTTCCCCACCCCTCGGGAGTGGGGATGGGTGGACAATTATGGTGTCATTAAGTAGCATTTGTAAGAATATGAAAAACATTTAATTTTATTTTGCTGATCTGATACCTATTTCTTGAGATATCGCCATTTTTCAACGATTTTTTACCCATTTTGATTTTTGTCGACCGATTTTTTAAATAATGTTAGGCCTATT
>JAHWFO010057283.1:483971-514915 GCA_023313115.1 Rhysida immarginata | reverse complement strand
TTTAAAATGGCTAATTAATGTTAGGCCTATTGTTTAAAATGGCTAATTAATGTTAGGCCTATTGTTTAAAAGGGCTAATTAATGTTAGGCCTATTGTTTAAAAGGGCTAATTAATGTTAGGCCTATAGTTAAAAATGGCTGAATAATGTTAGGCCTATTGTTAAATTTGGCTGAATAAAATTAGGCCAATAATTAAAATGGCTAATTAATGCTAGGCCTATTGTTAAATATGGTTAAATAATGTTAGGCCTATTGTGAATTATGGCTAATTAATGTTAGGACTATTTTTATCAGTAGGTGATTAAAATTCGGCCAAAGCTAAAATTACTGTTCAGTCTAATGTTAACAATAGGTAACTGTTGTTAGGCCAATTGTTAAAAATAGCTAATTGATTTTAGGCCTATTGTTGTTAACAGATAATTAATGTTAGACCTATTGTTATCAATAACATATAAATGTAAGTCCTTTTGTTATCAACTAATAAATGCTAGGCCTTTTGTTAACACTAGCTAATTGAATTATTATCAACAGATAATTACTGTTATGAATATTTAGCGACTGTTGTAATCTTATGCATGTTGTATACGGCCTGTGAAGCTTTTATTGTACAGAACGCGAGAAGCTATGACAAACGTACAATAACTTTATAAAAGTCAACATACAAATTATTTTGGGTTTACAATTTTTTACGTACTGACCTGTCCACTGTGTACACCTAGTCTAACTCAAATATTCATGTTAATACTCTGTTGTGCATCTACATCGTTGTACGAGACAAGGAATTATAATTATTAACGTGAACGTGAAGCAATAGATCAGATGTGAGTGTTTATAGAATCAAAGAAATTTCCATTGTTTATTTAAACCACCTGCAAGTAAATGAGAAATTTTCAAATTTAAAATTACATCTGCGTCATGGCTAAATCTCCTTGGAATGCTTACAAGATTTTTCCCGTCAGTGCTTTGCAACAATGATTTTTCTCTCCTAACGTTTATGGTAACTTTGATTAAGAAGGGATGAATGGCTCTAGCAGTGGAAAGAACATAGGCGCAGTAGTTTAAAACGATTCTCATTTCGCGCGCGTTTGAACGCTGCCATCGAATACGTAAATTTACTTGCAGTTTTCGCCATTGCCGTATACTAGTATAAGATATTACTGTAATATTAAAGAACAAATTTTTATATTCTTCTTTTCAGCATATTTGAAAAGCGTTTTACGAGTTATATTCTTGTTCGTAAGGCGAATCATTCCTAGACGTCATTTTAACAAATTACATACTATCTATCTGAATGCCTTGTAATTCCACATAAAGCGCAGAAGACGTCACATTTGAGGCATGAAAAATTTCACTTTTGTATCTATACTAGAAAATTACAATAGAAAATTTTAATATAAAATTTGCGACATTATTTCAAACCTCGTTTCCTTTGGATGTGGAAATTTTCTTTCAGTGGAAACTCGCTCAGTTTCATCTGAAATAATATTCAATTATAATTTCGATTGTTATTCCAATCTTAACTTCTTTTTAACTCATTAATTATTGATATTTTTATATTCATTTTACATCTGCCTTAATTTTTAATAATTAAAAACAGTTCACTGTTAATTTGAATTAACCGTAAGGCATTCAGTCTCTATTTGATTTTTATCAGAGCTTTCATACAAATTCATTATATAAGACACGCAATCAAATTCATAGTATATAAACAACTTGAATATCTCTTTGAAGCGCATAAAAAAGTACACAAAATCGATTTTTGTCGTCATGATTAAAGTTCATTTTCGTCAGATAAATCGCATAAATCTCTTCTTTATAAAAAATGTTAATAAAAATAAAAATCTCTATGCTGCAGAGATTCACGCTCTTCTTTCCATCGTCCACTCCAATTTCTGGTAATCGTTGTGCCCAAACAATCAGAAAAAATTCATATAATTAAGCATTTGAATGGCCGACTACCGGTTAAATAGACGCTTTTTAATGGAGGTAAAATAAAAGGTATTTTCTTATCAATACAGTAATCTCGAAACATTGAACAGCAAATCTCATTGAACATGATAAAATCTAATGGGACTGCTAAGGTTTTAAAATGGCCAAAAACTAGAAATTATGTCGAGTTACTTCAAAATATTTTCCATTAAATTAGAAAATATTAAATATCAGCTGCAATAAGCATTAAATCTTTTATTTTTTATATTTCGTGATTTTATCCCATTTACACAATATCTTTCTGATAACATTCTGCTTTTTGTAATGGTATTATATTTATTTGATTGAAATCTTTAGGATTTCCAGGCTTAGTTTCACTTATGAAAATTAATTTTATGATATTTCATAATATAATCAAAATTATAGAATTTTTAAATAATGCTTATTTTATATTAAAAAAAGATGAAGGTTTTCCTTGAAATTTTCGAAGCCTTGCCAATCTAATTGATATCTGACCCAATTCTAGCAAGTTGTAGAAACCGTTTGGCGAAAATCCAAAATTTCTTAAATAACACCTTCTTAAAATTTCAAATGAATAAACTTGTCAACGTACACAAACAGATTAGTCTTTTAAATGAAAATCGATTCTTTCAATAAATCCGTTTGCTTGATAGAACGCTTGATGCAATGAAGTGAATCCTTTTTTCCTCTGCAGAAGCCCTGGAAGTTCTTGAATTTTTAAGGGGACAGTTAACTGAAGTGACATAAAATACTTGGCCGTTATTTTAATAATTCAAAAATTTGAAAATTAAATTAATCGAATGGGAATTGGATTATAGTAGATCCTGGCATAGGCATGCATAGAAAAATTACAAATCTTGGTTTTGGGATCAAAATGGTTTATTGTAAAAGGCTTGGCGAAAGTATTTTACAATGGAAGTCGCAAAACAAACTTGGTCTCTCTAGGTGGTGGATCATTTCTTTCAGAAATTCTGGCATTTGGCCAACACCTTCAAGGAATATTAATAGGTTTTCCAGGGAGGTGTTGGTTTGGTCATTTATCCGTAATCGGCCTTGGGAAAGCATTTTTGTCAGGTAATTTAATCTGGAGCTAATGCCACGCCTTAGAAGTGGCATACATACAAATCTGTTACAATTAGTTGAAGTAGCCCCTCGTTATTTTCTTCTCTGCGGTTTTTGCGAACAGCCAGTTGCTCTTACTGTTCACTTTTTAAATAATGAATGAGATACGGCATTGCATAGAATAAAAGCGTTTGCAGTTTTTGTATTCTATTACTTCACCAAAAATATCTTAAATCTTGAAAATTTAGAAATCACGATCGTTTAGAAGAAGGGGCTTATAGAAATAATACCATATTAATTTAATATCAACATTATGCTCAATATTATGCACTTGCTTTTGTGAATAGGATTAACATCCTTGAAAGCAAAAAACTCAATAGCTTTTTCTAATAAAAATCCAAATATTTTCTTAAGACGGTCTTTTTACATCTTAAAAAGACAATTTTTTGTCCTCCAAAATAGTATGTTCAATTTAATAGGGTGCATTATATCACTCTTTCCATATGGAAGGTTTGTACCTGGGATACTTTCATTATTTCAGAAATCCTATTTCAAAGTATTAGCTTCACTAAATAGAACACATGAGACGTTATATTATTCCAAATAATGTGAACGCTCGTTATAAGCACTATTTCCCTTGCAATCTCGAGTTCAAATACCGAATTGAATTTAGATAAAGTTTTCAGTTTCTTTTATCGTGTGTTATTATTAAATGAGAGTAATAATATCAAAGAAAGACTATTCACGTTGATGAAGACAGACTAGCTATTGAATTTTACATATGTATCTAACTATTATTTTGGGAAAGTGGGGTCTCCCCTCCTTTGTCCCCTGACGAAACATGCAAATTTTGTTTGCGATTCAAATTAGACGCATGCGCGTAACGTTTTATGCTCCCATATACAGGATGCGTCTCCCTATTACAAACAAATTAGTTGGAAGAACGCAATGCCACGCGGAAGTGAGCTAACAGATTTTCAACGAGATATGGTGACTGGGTGCGATATCAGCAATGTTTCAATTCGAGGAATTGCGAGCAGTCTAGAGTTTCTAAAATCGACTGTATCCGATGTGATTCAAAGATTAGTGAAGACTAGTTGCGCAACTACTGCAAAATAATCGCGTCTTGGCAAGCATCGTAAACTGACGAACGGGCTCGGAGAATCTTGAAACGGATTCACGCAAGTCCTCTGCAGCTGATCCAACATCTCAAGCTGGAAACGCCATCGGACTTTGTATTTGCACTAAAACTATCCCAAATGAGCTGCGTTCATTAGGTCTTCATGGTAGAGCACTTCTACACTGTCTTACATCACTCCTGTAAACACTAAACGACGGTTGAACGGGTGTTTAGATTGCCGTTTCTGGACTTTAGAACAGTGGAAGGCCGTTTTGTGGAGCGACGAGTCGCGATTTACACTTTGTAAATTAGATGGACATTTATGGATGTTGCGATTACCTGGACAACGATTCCATTCAGAATAAATCGTCCCAACGGTGAAGTTTGGAGAAGGGCCTGTAATGATTTGGAGCAGTTTTTCGTAGTTTGGACTTAAAACATGAAGTCTACGAACTACCTCGACATTCTGGGCAATTCCGTGCTCCCTACTCAGTGACAATTCTTTGGTAGAGACCTGTGTTATTTCCAGCAGGACAACGCTCCGTACCTAACTGCAAGGGTTGTAACAAAATGGTTTGGCCAAATGATGTCGAACTTTGGGATTGGCCATCCCAAAGCCCAGACCTCAATCCGATAGAAAGCCTTTTGGACGATTTGAAACGTAGAATTAGAATTTTGGAAAATACTTTACTGCCTGCTTTGGGATTTGCTTTACAGGAGGAGTGGGTAAGAACTCCGCAAGCAGTTTTCCAGAATTTAGTAGAGAGCATACTACGAAGGATAGCTGCAGTCATTAAAGCAAAAGCAGGCCCCACAATATATTAATTTAATAAAAATAGAAGCTATATGTCTAAACCAAGCATATAGTCTATACAGGGTGTAAATGGACGACGTTTCACAAATTTAAGGATATGTAGAGGATGATGTGGTGAACATTTTTTATTAATAAACCCATAGTTCCAAACGAAAAGCGACGGAGCCACAGCATGTTTGATGCTCTGTTTTGCATCAGGAAATACGTACAACAATCTCGGCGAAAAAGCGTACAAGGTTTCAAAACAATTAATAAACAAACACAAAAGAAGCAAACGAACGAAAGGTTAATGAGAAGAGTTTGATTAGAGAACATTTTTATTAACGTTTTCACAAAAGATGTTCAAAGTGCAACGACCGTCAATTTCATTGCAGAGCGTGCAACGACGAACCATGCTTCCTCCTACTCTTTGTGATATGCCACGCATACGTCTCATGCGTTCAAACGCTGCGAAGATGCGGTCAGTAAGCTCATGCACTGTGTTCACTGCCTACAAGATGCAATGACAGGGGACATCGTAGTAAACGTGCCTAGTTCAATGCTTGGCAAACCAGGACATCAAACAAGCTGTGGCTCCGTCGCTTTTCGTATGGGACTATGGGTTTATTAATAAAAAATGTTCACCACATCATCCTCTACATATCCTTAACTTTGTGAAACGTCGTCCATTTACACCCTGTATATCACAGAAGAGATTTACAGCATAAAACTTTTTCAAGTCCTTCTAGCATTGCCGGACATTCCTTTCATTAGTTCCTTTAATTTTAGAACATGATTCTTGTGCATGTCATTAAGTCCGGTGTACAATGTGGATGACAATGCGCGACGGGGTTGGGCAGTAGTTTATCACTCCGGATTCACTTGATCTCAGTTCCTGTCAAAGACATCACTAAATCCGGGATTGTTACTTGCACGAAAGGCTTCCATATCCAGAGCAACGGGCGCTGGACATTGCTAGAGAGTAGCTATATCTAGGAGCTTTAAAAAGTTCTATGCTTTAAGTCTCGTCCTTGTTACGTATTCCATCAGTGATCACTATTAAAGCTCCAATCCTCATATATACTGGACTGGTAACTTAGATACTAAGTACACACATACTTTTTTTATTTAAATTCTTTTAGCAATATTATAGCTACATAGAATACACATAAAGTATTTAGTATATTTAAAATCTTTTAAAAATGAAATTAGGCTTTTAGAAGATGTCCTATTTATTCTTGATTTAGAAGTAGGTCCTCATTAAACTTATGATAAAACTTTTATAATTATTGATAAAACATTATAGTAGATGTTAAATCATTCATAGTCTAATATAAAAAGTTGTTTATTAAATCTTTTCAATCTTAATTAATTTCAGTTTAGCATTTTCGGAGTAAATAGAAAATAATTTTTAATTATCTGCTTTAAAAAATTCTCTAAAATAAATACACACTCTATATAAATATAAATAAAATTAAGATTTTTTCTGCAAAATTTAATAAGTATTTACATATAAAGGAAAAAAGAAATCCTTTGAAGTCTGAGTAATTGTTTTTTAAAATTCTTATTTCTAATAATTAGATTATTCATGGGTAGAAGAGCGAAGAGAGGAGGGTGAGAGAGAGAGGAGCCTTTTAAGGCCTAGAGTCGAATGACTGTTCGGGTTGAGCTTCATTAAACTCCTCATTAAGGGTCTGTTGATTTACCTCGGCTTCTACGGATGCAGTGGCCGTGGTTTTACGAGGAGAAGTAGGTAGAAATGAGGAGAGGAGTTCGTCTAGGAGGGGTAGATTTAATTTGTAAGATCCATCCCTCCATTTCCCATCATCCTCAGTAGCTCAGAAGAAAAGAATCATGTTCCTACCAAAGACAACTTCACTCCAACCGCAACATTCTAAAGCCTCGCTCGGGAAAATAATATAAAATTACATTTCAGTTGTTAATGAACTGAATGCTTTTCAGAAGATGAAACAAAATGCATTAGATTTCCACGATATAGGGATTAGTAGATCATATACTAATGCCACAAATGAAAATATTACTGTAAGATTATAGTGGATTTGGTGCAGCCACATAATCTTATTCTACTTTGACTTAAGAAGCACTATAGCAAACATTTACTATATGTCATGATCCTCCTCGTTAATGTCGCGCGTTTCCTTTATTGTATTCACTTACTTTAGATAGAATTGTCCTTAATGTCGGATTTTCAAATGGGATTTTGACCCTTGGAAGGATGCATTTAGGAGAATCCAATTTAGTTTAAGTTTTTTGTGCATTACTCGCATGTTTCTGGTGCGCTTTTTTGACATCTCTATTAGCGTGAGCGTGAACGAGAAGGTAGCGAAATTCAGTAACTGATAAAAAATGAAATAAGGCGGTTATACTGATCTTATGCACTTTCAGTAGATAGGGAAATAATTCAATCTGAAGCCGAAGCCATCAACTTTTAAAGGTGAAAACTCCCTTGAAGGTAGGTAACCTGAGTTTCAGTGAAACCACTTTTCTGTATTAAATTGAGACTTACTCGTATGGGAAAACGTTTATCGTATGGTATAAAATATTTTGTTAGTAAGCAATAATCATTTACGTAATGAAATAAATAATCCTAAACCCCCGTTTGCTCTTTGAACACGCTATCAATTTTAATTTCCACTTTCTTTTTTATATGAAATTTTTTGCATATTGCTTCATAAAAGGCATGGAATATGCAAATGACGCATAGCAGGTAAAAAAAATGCTTGATGAAACGCTTTATCAAATTTATGTACAAGATATTTATAATTAAACTGGCAGTACTCCGAGCCATCTGCAGCTTGATCACAATCGGAAGGACACTAAATTTGGTAGAGGGGGATTATTGGAGACATGGGAAGAAGAATTCCGGAAAAAAAAATGTTCCCAACGGTGCCGATAGGGGAAATAATGGCAGTGTAAAAAAAAAGAGTTACAAAGAACAGACAAATCAATTATAAAGATGCGAAATTAAAATGAAACATCACGCTTTATTCAGCACATTTCCTTAAACGGCGAGGACACTGACCAACATCAATTCAATCAAACTTCTGAATCTTGAATTTCAATATATTGATAGAGCGTTTTTGCGCAGGTTGTGACGGATTCTAAACTCAAGAAGAGCGAATGCTCCGTTGACTGGTGAATAAAAACCAGTTCCACATGTGACGCGCGCTAAGATAACATAAGACGGATGTTGGGCTGAGCTGGTCTTCGAAATGTCTTTCAGAGATTCCTTCATGTCCTTATGGACCGAATTACTGGCGCTGTTGTCGCCTAAGTGGTAAAGAATTTGTATTATGGATTTTTACCTGCGTTTTATGCAGATTTTTGGCTATGTAGACTATAACAGCTCCACCTTTGCCCCTATCGGCGATTTTAGGAACTAAAAAATTTTTCGCCGAATTCTTCTTCTCGTGTCGTTATTAGTCCCCCTACCAAATTTGCGCCATTTCGGTTGTGAGATCGAGCTACAGATGACGCTGAGTATTGTCAGTTTAATTACAGACACCCTGTATTTCTACATCCGGATCAAAGAAAAGATAGAAATAATTTCAGCCTATTTAGGCTTATATTAGGAATTACTGAGAAAAAGTAAACATCTACTAAGTCCATTTGAGATAAATGTAAGCTAAAGGGCAATCTCGATATTTTGCTTTAAGAGATCAACTTAGCAAATGCACTGAGAATGTCCACACCAAATGTATATCACAGCATTTCCTTCCTCTTTTTTGAAGCCAATTAACCATACGGCCTCGTTTGTGGCAAGAAAATCGGGATTTGCCGAAGCGTTCTGCATGTGCTGAACTGTATATTGGTTAATAACTAAATGCTTGAAAACTAAACAGATCGTATTATCGAAATCTACCGAAAAATTCTCGTGAAATATATGCTCAACTTTTCATCCAGTGAATTACCATCTGTCTAAGAAAAGAGTACCAGTGAAGCGACGGTACCAGTCGAATATCTTGAATGTCTTAAGGATCTGCAAAAGCCGTTTTCAATAACTCCACAGTCTCAGTTGTGGTTTTGCCAATTTTAAAACAAATTTTAATATAGAGTCTTTGCTCCAAACTTTCAGATATTTTGATAATCGCTACTAGGTACAAACAAGACTGAACATGTTCTTCTGTTGCACTCATGAAACACCTGCTCGAGGTTCATGGCCGGACATGTCAAACACGTGCCTGAAAGGTTACATTGTTTTCTTTATAAACTACACCTAATTCCCTCAATGTCTGTCTGCATGTCTTTGTACTGATACACTCTAGAATATTCGAACTTGCGCTTATTCTGGTAACACTTCCATTTAGTTTTATTGGCTACGGGGTCTTTGACATTAAAGGTTCAAAGATATTTAGTAATGTTGCCGAAGATATTAATTGTAATAAATTTTGAAACGATATTTCTTTTTCCAAAGGAAAATTCGCTGCTGTCTGATTCAATTTAGGATTTTCGGAATTTCAAAGTAATTCTCACATGGAAAAATTATCATTTCTCCAGACGTTAACCGAACTCGTATATTTATAAAAATTAATGCTACAATTTTTTTGGGATGTGCAAGGCATCCTACTCACAGATTTCCTGCCACGTGAGTTAATCAACGCCGTTATCTGTTGTGAAACGTTAACTAAACTGCGGCTTGCTATTCGGGATAAGCTATCAGAAAGAGGAAACAATGTTCGACTTCATGACAACGTAAGCCCGCATATGGTCAACTTTGTCAAAGCAAAACTGATCGTTTCGGTTGGGAGGTTCTGGACCACCTAGCCTATAGTCCGGATTAACGCCCTCGGGCTATCAACTCTTTGGTCCCATAAAGAGATTTCTGGGTGGTCAGAGGTTTGAGATTGGCGAGGAACTCAAATCTGTCGTGCGCCATTGGCTGTATTCACAGCCGATAGGGTTTTATGTGCGGGGTATTCTGAAGTTGGTGCAGCAGCGTTGGGATAAATGTCTAAATCGTCAGGATGCCTCTGCGGAAAAGTAGATAAAGACATGTAGTTCCAGCTGCACTTACAAGAAAATCCCTCGAACATGTATGTCACAGATTTCCACCAAATTGAAGTATGTTACTCATCTGAAGCTGCTATAGATGCTTGCAAAATAAGAAAGTGCGAACTTTTGTTTCTTTCAAAATAAACCGCGAAAACGAAAAATTTTTAGCACACACGGCCATACATTGTTAAAGGCGTCTGTGTGTATTAATGCGCTTAACGGAACTTCTTTCTTCCACTACTCAGCAGTAAGCGCGAATCCACTTCACATGAAATCAATGGATTTAGACAGCTGACGACTATTGAATAGATTCTCAAGTTTCTAAACAAACTTAGTTTTTAAAAATAGATTATTAGTTGGTTTGGTTGGTTTGTTTGGTATTAACGTCCTTTTCAACTGTCATGGTCATTTCAGGACGGCGTTATAGGGGCCACAAATTTTGCCTCGCAAGAGTTCTTTAACGTGCAGCCGGCAAACGACTACACGGAACCAACGGCTTTACTTCCCTTCCGAAGGAAGTGCGTGATCTCAGGATTTTCCCCCCGAAAAAATCCTTGTCGTCCTCGGCCGGGGTCGAACCCGCGTCCTCGGGCATCAGAGGAATAGATTATTACAATTAGCTAATTGGTTCCAGTAAAAAATGTGTATAATAATTAATAACCGTTTCCTTAATTTATTATTTCATTTTATTAAGTAATTCAGTAATCTTCGTAAATTTTCCCGTCATGTGAAACGTCGAGTGATATGTTGCGTTGGTGAGGGTGTATGTATCGCGGTGCTTTATAATTTTAAATAGTATTCATGGATGCTTACCTCATCTTATAGATTATTTCGCTTAATAGCAGTGCTCTAACTGCAAGTCTTTGGCGACCCCGCTAACGATTCTGCTTTCCCTCTTACCGCCATGTTTGTTGAACTCTGCACTTCCGGAGCGCTCCGCCGCCGCGGAACGCTATCGCTTCCACGGGGTGCTTGCGCGCAAAAAAAAGTGCCTTCGAAAACTTCGTGTATGTTTTGTAATTTTCTTCGAAAAAAGTAAATGGCGTTACTTTCTGATATCTCCTCTTATTTTAAATTAAATCTCTACAATCTTGTGTAAAAAGACATTACAGGTATAGTATATACTGAACTTCTATATATCATATTTTTAATAAAGTTATTATAATGTTCAAATTGTTTAATATTTGGAAATGATATTGATTATTTATTATTGTTTATTTTCTTTCAATTAGTTATCCTCTTTAAAATGTATAATAATAGTAAATGAATGAATAAATGATTAAATAAATAAAATTCAAATTAAATCTTACTAGTTGGTTTTGATAGTCTTTGTCGAGTGTAAAATAATAAATAAATGAATGATGATAATAAGTAGAAAGAAAATAAACAATAATATGTAACCAATTTGAGATATCGATTATTATTTTTAAAGATTCAAGATTTGTTTAGATTGCTTCTTCCTTAAGTGAAGGAAGGGACTTCAACATCCTCAAGAGGTACATGCGCCTGTAATCAGAATTTAGTGATCCGCGTTTGCAAATCTGAAGAAATGAAACATAAAATTTTAACTCGATTTAAAAGCTTAAATTTATTGCACACCACTCTCAAGTAGTGCAACACACGAGTTTTTTTTAACCATTTTTACTTTGAGATCCTCTTCGACTACGTAAAATTCATTACAGTTGTTTGCGACAGAGAAGACTTTCTCGGTTTCTCCTCGTCTTCATGCTAATAAAAATCTCTCTTGTGTTTACACTCGGAAAATTTAACACCGTTTCGCACTACACAAACCCGGAAACATTCGTAATAAATTATGAGCTCAACAAGACTGCAGTTAAAGTATTTTTACATTTGGAATATTTTCTCCTCTATAATGCCAACTAAAAAAAATGAAAGACTGATCTTTATGTCCGAGGGTTTTCTCTTCCTTTATTTGAGATTATCGTTCGTCATAGATTGATTAAATATTAATTCTTTTGATCTCGTTATTGGTGTGTCGTTGAAAACGTTCGAGAGAAGGAAGCGAGAATTCCATGATGCCGCCCAATAATATTTACCAACTCATTAGGCGAATCTGATCTCCAGATTTGAACCAGGAAGAACCTGTCACCGTGCACTCGCCGATCGACAAAACAGCTTTGAGAATTTTGTTTGTTTATTATTTTTTTTCTTTGGCAGTCGTTTCGTGCTATTTCATAAATCATCATAAACTTTTTTGGTTAAATAAACAAGATATATGAAAGAAAAAAAAGCTCATCAGAGTAAAAAGATTTTCCTATTAGCTTTTTAGAATAAAAATTGTGTAAGTTATTTTCATAAAACTAACCAGCTCATGTAATAATAATGAAATTGCTTTAATAAATTAGGATACATTTGTGTGATGTTTCACTTTCAGTTTGCACCCCACATGATTGCCTGAGCCTCTCGTAAGTTTTCCTCTCGAATTGTTTCCAATTAAAAACGGATTCGATTCTTTGATCGATTTTTTTTGAGCCTAGTCAATGACCATAAATGTATTAAAAAGAAAACATCGTTTACGATATGAAGAATAATTTCAACATGACTTGATAGTGTTTATTCCATTTTAGACGTTTAGCGATAGAAGAAAATTTTCCCATTGACTGTTAGTTAAGGATCAAAACCCGAATTACCCTGTGTAATTGATCACAATTAATATTCGTGGAGAGCTTTATGGTATAGCGTTGATCTAAGTTGGATTCTAGCTTAGGTTGCGGGCTCAACTAGTTGTAATAACAACTAGTGGCAACAAAATCCTCCATATGAAACGGATGGGTACTCTATATAAATTTGACTTGGGTTAGTCCTAAACTAATCTTAAAATTTCTGTATCCACCATTTTGAGAAATATGCTATTGGTCTAATAAAAGTAAAAGAAATATATAAAACTTGCTATTTGGTATAATAAAATATGAACATGGTATCTAATATTGACAAATAAATATTACGAGTCAATCTCTTTACCTCATGAAGTGATTATATCCTGTCGAGTATAAACAATAATTAAGGTAACTTATATAGGGCGTTTCTGATTGGCCTATACAAACTACCAGAATATGTTCCAGGGACCAAAACAAGCAGAAAATGCCATAAAAACGCTTCTTTCTAGAGTTATAATTGTTTGAAGGTGTCCTGCAGTAGGCGAAATTAACTTTAAAGCGTTTAGGAGTGATTTATTTCTACCGTATAACAAGACTATAAAAACTTGTCGAAGCCAAATATTATAAAAGGCAAATGCTATAGCAAAAGCTCAAAATGGCCTCCGGTTCTTTGAATTGTATATTACAAGACACCTTCAAACCGTTTCACATGACATTTTCTGCTGGTTTTAGTCCCTGGAACATATCCTGAAAGTTTGTACAGACCATTCAGAAATGTCCTGTTTAATGAAAGAACAATTAAACCTAAACAAAATGATAATTAAAACTTACATAAAGTTTAAACCATTAAAGTTTTTAATTTTAATTATTTACAGTTAAAAATATAATTAAAAATTGTGACAAAGAGTAAATTTTTGTTAGACGACCTAAAACGCCTAACTAAAATTTAGCTAGACGAACTCGTTTTAACTGTTCGGCTTCAAAGTATAAACACTATACTAAATCTTTGGTTTAAAGTTTCAAAGTAGACTCGCCATTTCTCTGAAGTTCAATTCGGCCAAGAAATGATCACGGAAAACTCCCTCGAAACACCATAGCAGTAGTCCAGCAAGAAACATTAAGATTACACCATGAAGGTTTTAAACCACCAAATTAAACGTTGAAACCATAAGCATTAGCACTAATACAAAATATATAAAAACATAACAGTAGAATCAAATAAAAACTAGAACTAGACAAGCTTTCATCAGAAACCATGCTATCCTTTTTTTAATTGTAAATAATTCGAATTTATAAACATTTATTGTGACTATATTTTAACATATTTGCTTCTTGTTAAAGTTTAATTGTTTTTACATTAAGTAAATTTTCATAACCGGAGGCAAAAAATTTCATAAACTCCCCAAGATGCTCGCTAAACTTTCTGTAACAGTCCGAATTGCAAAAAAGACGAAACTTTTCTGCAGAGCCCTTAACTATCTTCGTTATTTTAAGCTTCGTTCTATTCATTCTTATAATTTTTAACTTTGACAATTGGTTTGTGATCGCGAAAATATAGAAAACCGAATTTACTGAATGAAATCTGCAAAATCAATTCGCTACGTTTCACTTCATGAACTTTATTTACTGCGAAATAAAAATATGGCAATCTATCTATCTATCTATCTATCTATCTATCTATCTATCTATCTATCTATATAAAGAAGGATGTTCGATTGTTTGTGGGTTTGTTTGTTTGTTTTTTATACAAATCTACAGTTTTATTCCGATCTTGATAAAATTTCGCATACATGACCTTCAAAGCATGAGAAAAGTCACTGTCTACCTCAGATTTCGAAAAAATAATAATTATTGATAAAAAATCGATATTCATGGTTATGGCAAGGCATGTTAATGAGAAATATCTCATGACCAACAATGCAAGACAAAGTTTTGGCAACAATAGTATCAACAATGGTGTCAACACGCAATGCACCAACACTATGCAAGGATCAACAATATATGTCTCATGACCAACAATGCAAGGCAAAGTTTGTGCAATATAGAATTCAATGCATAGAATTCCTGTTATTCAGGCTTTTCTTAGAAAAGAGAATTCTTAGTACTTAACAATTTCTTGAAAATCTTTAAAAATGATCAGTAACTGGAGATAATGAGTTAGCAGACTATTGAGAAAGAGTGAAAGACGATAGAAGAAGCACTCCTTTAGCTCCGTGCTGTATTGAGCAAATGGTAAGCAAGTAAATAGATGAATCGGCGACCGCTAGACTACACAAAGTGATGAATGGACAATTTTTGTTTCACGATATCGAAAGAAGAAAGGAAATTGCAACAACATCAAGTGTACATCTAAAGTAAGATTACGTTAGATTAGAAAGCATCCTTGGAGAGGTCCATCCATTGTGAGCCTTTAAAAAAATTTTTTTCGGTAAATCAAGTCCCGGTATATCATCTAGAATTGATTTTTTCAGTAAAGAGGTAAATTACTGTCTTTCGGATTTTTATTAGAATGGATAGTCCCTTCGCTCTATATTTTTTTAAAAATATTTTTTCAAATTTTAATTAAAAATTTTTACTGTAATAATTCTAAGCGCTTTCATGTGTTTATTTTTAAGATATTTCAAAATTTACTCCAAAAAAAGTCCGAGCCACGCCGGGGTTATCACCTAGCATATTTGGTAGCACAGCAGATCCAAACATTTCCTAAAAATATATTTTGACTATATTCTGTGGGAAAGTGTATATTTTGGAAACTGAAATGCTGATAATGCGATGACTGAACGTTCGTTTCCAAGAATTTTTGATAATGAGACTAAAGTGAAGATGCAGTGACAGAACATTAATAAGGCAGCGTCTATTGATTAGGCATAGGAGCCACGCGTCTCTCCCTTGAGCTCCCTATCAAACGTCCAGACGACTAACAAAACTTTATGTGTTTGGAAAGGAAAGAGAAAGAACGAGTATTGGTCAGAGAAACTCTGCAACTAAAACAGAAAAAGCTATACGGGCGTTTGAAACATCTGAACAATGGCAGTTTCGAATAGAGCAACAGGGTATAAGAGCTTCTACGTCAAGGGCAAGAAAAACTTGAGTCTAAAGTATCTGGTGATGCTCCGCAGTAGTGAGGCAAGTCAAGAAGAGTTTAGATGCTCCGGTATATCACCTGGACTTCCTGTTTTTCGTATTTTTCGTAGAATGGATAGTCCCTTTGCTCTGTGTTGTATTGATTGAGTTATTATTTAACCAATTGGGAGTTATAATTTAATTTTTTGAGATCTATCTCTTTACCTAATATGTAATTAACCCGGGCAACGCCGGGTACCTCTGCTAGTTATCAAATATAAAAGGAGCTAATCTCGTACGTGCTCATTATAGCTTCGAAGAAAATGAAGCTCAAAATATTCTTGGAGCGTACGTCATGCTAATCTTAAAAAATAAAAATATAATTTATATGAATTGGATAATATTTTATTAAGAATGAAGCTTTAAAGATGAATTTTATAAATGACTAAATTTTATAAGTTCTACAAAATTCACTGGATTTGATTTTTATGATTGCTCTCACTCTTTCCTCTTTAGGATGCTTCCTTATTAATTTATTGCCAGTAAACTGTTGCGAATGACTGCTCTTAAATTTTATTTGTCTACTTGAAATGAAAGATTTCATACGCATCTAATTTAACTCTATGAATATTAACTATTAATATCCTATTTGGCCGAAGGTGGTTGATTGCAATTAAGGCATTAAAATTAACGTTAAAAGTTTCAATGTAAACATATCGCCATGAAGATCGGTGGAATGAAGTTCGTCGAGTGACTTAGAATCTCATTAGAATTACTGAATTCTCATACTGCTTGAAGTTTCTGAATAATTAACATCGTCAAATCCTATAATCCGTTGGAGATTATTGATTGATTTAAAACAGTAATACCACCCATAAAGAACACAGTATATTGGCAGAAATATTTCTACGTGCTTTGATAAATTTGACAAATATCATAGATTTATAATCATTAAACGTTTAATGGATTATATCATAATAATGGTTCGTAAATCTTCTTTATTAATATCTGTTTAAAATTTATCAAGGTGTATCGCATTAAATTTTAAAGGAAATATTTACCTCATATAGACAGTTAACGATTACATGTGATATTATAAAAGTAGAAATAAATTTCACTGCCTCAACTATAAATTCAAATTTTAAACAAAATTCCAAAATAGATATTAAACCTAACTTCATACAATCTAAACAAGAAAAGTATATTGATTTGGATAGGCTACATATAAATTATAAAGACTAAAAAAAAATTTGTTTTGAAGTAGAGAAATAAACCTTTGCTTATTATTACTTTTGGTAATATAAAAATATCATAAAATAATAGATCAAAGCTGTTGGTTTATATAAATAATAATCGGAACTTTTATTTTATCCTGTGAAAAACTTTTTACGATTTTTCAAATTTTGTAAATTTATTTTTAAATATTTTTTTTTGTAAAGTAGATCTTCCAATATAAGCCAATCATGGCTTCTGGAAATGCCAGAAACTCTTTGTAAATTTCAGCAATTATGATAATAAAATTTTAATTATAAAAAAATGATCCAAAACGTATTTGTAGTATTTGTATATACAACTGTTTTTAAAAAACAATCTCACAACAAATTATAAATTCAAATGTTTACAATAAAATGTAACATAAATTTTACAGTTACCATGTTAGACTATTAAGTGTTCGTAAGTGAGTAGGACTGTTTTGAATCTTTTGCAACAAGATAAAAAATTAATAAAAAATAATAAAAAATTAAGAAAGAACTTATATTAGAAAATGATTGGAAAATTAGAAAGTTTTTGGAGTGATTCATAATGAATATCAAGTTGGAAAGTTTTCAACAACTGGCTTCAAAATGAATTTAACTGAAATTTTAATGAACTCAACCTTCGAATGAAAATATTTTATGGACTCAGTAGTAAAATGAAAATCTTTTCATTGGTATGACTTCTTGGTTTTGTTTTAATTTTTATAGCTGAGTATACTGGAATTTTAATAATAAAAATGATAGACTTTTACTTTGTGGAATCCCTCGAACATGTATGTCAGAGATTTCCACCAAATTGAAATATGTTACTCATCTGAAGCTACTATAGATGCTTGCAAAATAAGAGAGTGCGAAATTGTGTTTCTGTCAAAATAAATCGCAAAAACGAAAAAATTTCAGCATACATTGCCATACAAGGACTCTATTGTTAAAGCGGTTAGGCTATGTGGGGTTTCCTTGTAAGTAAAATAAAATTTCACGGACCGGTAACATAATTAAAATAAATTAACTGCATGTGATCATTGAAAATTAGGTTCGAAACTTATTTTGTAATCATCAAATTAAGGAAATATTTCGCGGAGCAGTATATTTTTCCACGGACCAGCAACGGTCCATGGACTGGCGGTTGAGAAACAGGCCTAAACAACTGCCTATTTTGAAGACTTGTACAAATGACACTATAGGGACGGGATCCAAAAACTCGAGCGTCATTGACCTATGCTGAAAAAATAAAAAAATTCTCTCCCCCCAAAAAAATTGTTTTCGATGTACAACCCATGTATTTGAAACGTGCTTCCTTAGTCCGAAGCATTCGTTTCAAATGGGGCTTATTATATTTGTCTAAGCGTGACCAACCCTTTGGGAAGTCAATCTCTAAAGATTAATACAATTATTGCAAAAGATCAAAACTCGTCACTCTGATAAACAAGTCCTGTTATTGCAGTAAACATAAGGTCGGTACAGACGCATTATTTATAATAACATTATCATTTTCCTCCGAGATTATATTAACTTCTTCTATTGTGGCTAAGTCCATTATTCAGACACTAACTCTACAGAAAGACTGGAAGCAAGAATTCGTTTAACAGAAAGAAAAGAAAATATGAGTGGCTTAGCCACCCGATAAATTATTAAGAATTCATATATTGCATTCGGTTTTAATGTTTAAGATAAAAGTGTTATTATTCGATTTGTATAACTTTCTCGATTTTCAAATACGCTCGTTTATTCTGAAACTGATTTTACTCCTGATAATTCTCTTCGAAAATAATTTTCTCATTAAATTGACTCTGTAATTATGTTTTGTTTTTGTTTCACAGGACTTCTTAACCGAAAAATATTGTAGATTCTGTGCACTTAAATATCCTTTACTGTTCTTGTATTTTAATTTTTAAAGGATGTCCATCTCAAACTTTGAAACAGTCTCTTATATAAGACTTGTGGCAGTAGTGGTATATTCACGAAGAAGACTTTTCAATCAACGCGGAAAAACTTAGTGGAGGGGAGGAAGGGAATATGGGTGGACTAATGGAAAGAATGTTAGTAAGGCTAACTAAGTTACCGTCCGTTTACTTAATTTCAAGGAGTCGAAAAGTTCGGACTGTCATCAATCTTGGGTGGGCGTCGGACTGTCATCAATCCTGGGTAGATCACATCCACCTATCTGGGTTCCGCTTTAATGTGGCTATATGGAATGAAAATTTGGCCTACTTTTAACCTTATAAGAAAGATCAAGAAATCGCTAATTATGAAATTGTTGATCATCAACAGTTGATGCAGGATACTCATCTACTCCCTTGTCGATCATGTTTTAGTAGTAACGACAAGCGATATTTTGTAGAGTTAAGCAGGATCTTCGGATGTATTTAAGCCGGAGTTCGACATTCAAGAATATCTTGCGCACTTTTATACGATAGGAAAGTCATGTAGAGGGGATTCTCACTTTGAACCAATCCACAGAGCAATTCTCGTTCAGAAATTAACAATTAAACACTGTTCCAGTACGTCTTACTATTAATTATCTGAATATGACAAAATTTCGCGAATACACAATGAAACAGACCGCAGTCGCTGAATTCTGTACAGTGAGTTAGTTTTCCTGTAAATACGAGGGCAGTCCAGAAAATAGTACCCGTTTAGTCATACAGATGGCGCTTCTGATCCAATTAAAAGCAAAGGGGCGCAGGTGTCTACAGTAATGTTATGGAAGAAGTAGAATGGTAATATCTTAGCTTTGCTGAAAACCATAGCTCGAGTTCATCCCGTGTATGGTCTGAGTTTTGTGACGGTTTAAAAAGGCGAATAAGATAGAAAATCCCGCCAATTGCGAAGTACTATCCGTTATCCGGTTTCTGCATGCAGAAAACGTTCGTCCAAACGGTTACTGAAGTTTACGGTACAGGGACAGTGAATGAGTCATCTGTAAGGCGCTGGGTTTGAAACTTCAAAGAGGGAATAGCTATTGTGCACGAAGAAAGTTTCGAACCCAGCGCCTTACAGTTGACTCATCCGTTGTCACGTTATAATATATAAATAATAAATATTTTTGGAACATTATTTATTTTATTAAATTGTAATTTATATTTGAGGTGGTGAAATTTGTTTCTGTGTATGATTCTGTAATTTCTTTTACGTATATTTAGTACTATTCCCTTTGATATGCAAGAGGACATATCTAAGTGGCAGCAGAATGATTGAAAGATAATACGCTTTTCTTGGCTTGAACATACAGGTATTGGACATTGAAACTGAAACACCTTCGCAAATAGCACTGGATACCCCCAGGGCTGAATAGAACCTTCTGCTAGGTAATTAATCGTATGCATATCAATGAATCACGTGTCAGAGTTCTTGGTAGTCACTCCAGTAAAAGAGTTCGATAGTAAGCTTCAAATTGTCTGTGCAGAGCGCGTCTAGCAGGTTCGACATATCCGACTTCAAAAGAGGGCAGATTGTTGGGGCGCGTCTAGCAGGTGCATCTGTGTCCAAAACTGCCACACTTTGTGATGTCTCACGTGCTACAGTATCCAGGGTGGTGTGTGCATATGAACAGGAAGGACGAAATACGTACAGGAGGAGCAACTGCAGGGGAAAACGGAAGTTGTCTGAAAGAGATGTCAGGAGATTGACCAGGATTGTTGCACGAAAGCGGAAAACCACCGCAGCAGAAATCACCGCAGAAATGAATACACACCTCCAGGAACCTGTGTGCACGAAGACAATCCGTCGTTACCTGCATAAATCCAACATCCATGGCAGGGTTGCTATACCGAAGCCTTTCATCAGTAGTACAAATGCGTCCAAGCGGGTTCAGTGGTGCCGGACGCATAAAACCTGGACGTTGGATGACCTCAAACGCGTCATATTCTCGGATGAGTCCAGCTACACTGTCTTCCAAACAACAGGGAGGGTATTCGTCTGGAGGAGCCCCTCTGATGCCTACAACCCAGACTGCTTGGCACCCACAGTCAAACACGGAGGTGGATCAGTAATGGTTTGGGGTGCAATATCATGGTACACATTGGGTCCACTAATTGTTCTCGGGGGACGTATCACTGCCAAGGAATATAAGACCATTTTGGAGGGACCATTTACACCCTATGGTTCAAACACTCTTCCCAGACGGTGGTGCAGTGTTCCAGGATGATAACTGCCCCATTCATACTGCAAAAATTGTCGCAGAGTGGTTTGATGAGCATGACAATGAGCTTCAGCATCTGCCGTGGGCCGCTCAATCGCCGGATCTCAACATTATCGAGCCTGTGTGGGGTATCTTAGAGGATCGAGTGAGAAAACATTTCCCCCCACCGCGTACACGTGCTGAACTTGCAACTGTGCTTCAAGAGGAATGGCTGCAAATTCCTCTGCAAACTGTGCAGGACCTCTACCGATCCTTCCCAAGACGTGTTGCTGTGTGCTGGCTGCCCACGGTGCCCCAACACCTTATTAAATAAAGATTTTGGATTTCTACCAGGTGTTTCAGTTTCAATGCCCAATACCTGTATGTTACACAGTACATTATGCCATTGAGAACATAATGGGTTTAGTAGGAAGTTCAACTTTAAAGTTTTAATTTACTTCAATTTTCCTAAATAAACTTCTATATGAATACATGTATATCGATTAATGTAAACATGACCTTAGATAACCATTAACCCTGCATTATTGATAGCAAGACAAAAATTTCGGTTTTCCTCGATTATCGTGAATAAATCATATAACAACTGTCATGGCTGCAATTGAAACATTATCATTAAATATTTTTATTTGTGTACTTTTCACTTCCATTGTCTGCGAAAGATGAAACAACATAATTACAGTATTAACTACATAACAACGAAAGATAAATAGAAAATATCGAAACCTGATTAAAATTGCAAATTAAATCAATGATTATAAAGTTGTGTTTATATCATCAATTAGAAATATAATTTGACATATTTGATGTTCTTTGCAAACAAGAATTTACATGATTCTGGTTAACAAATATTTGATTCTGGTTAACAAATGTTCTAAGTTTTGAGATGATAGGCCTTACTTGAGTGCAACCACTGGCAGAAGTTTACGTCCAGCTATTGATTTGTCTCATCGAGCAAAATTAATATTTTCTGTCTTTCATCTGTTGGATATTAAAGTTTGGAATGCTGATTTTAATTTAATTTTAAGACTTCATATAATAGACTCCTAAGAGAGGAAGGAAGATGTTCAGACTACAAAGTTTTTTCACCATTCTTTCCCGCTCTAAATTTTACTTATTTTTGATAAAATATTATTATAAAACACATCTTACCGAAGGAAATATGGCTGCTGTATTCGATTACGTGAATGTTTTCTTAAAGTACTCGTGCGCTTCAAAAAAAATGGAATATTCATCTGGGTATGATCCGTGTTGTAAAACTGTCTCATGTTATGTGTGATTAAATTGGTCAAATGAAACAAAAATTTTATTTCTAAACGTATAATAGATAAAATTTAATTCTATACAAAAAGTAAAACAATATAATCAAAAGTCAACAAAGTTATGAGATTTTTTCATCACTTCAAAAAAATGGAATATTAACAGCACCGCGTCAAAATAATGAAATATTCCGATTTACATATTCTGGAATGGAATATCCCATTTGGCTTTCCAAGGTAGAATACTTTTTGTTACTTTATGCTATCATTTACATATTCCCTCAGCTGCTAAAGAATTTTAATTAATTAACTATTAAGAAATGTCACCCAAAAAGAATCAGTCATTAACCCAAAAAGAATCAGTCATTGATACTTCAATTGCACAAATCAGGCGCAAACAAAGTGATACTGCTGAAACAGTACATTGCTCACAAAGTGTTGTTTCCAAAGTTTTGTAAAAAGCAAAATTCCGGCTATGGATTCCAAACATGTCGAGACAAATGTGGACGCAAACGCGCAACGAGACACGCGCAAAATAGTGAAGATAGATGGCCGCGCAAAATTATACATAATAATCTATTCAAATCATCAAAAGTTATCAACACATTGTGGCGTAAGGATGGAACTGATGTGTCCTTAAGTACAACACTCCGGCGCATACATGAATTTGGAAAGAACAGCTGTGTGCCAAACAAGACACCTATGTTGAAGAAAACTCAACGCAAAGCATGACTCAACTGGTGCAAAGCCTACGCTAATTGGACCCCTGAGGACTTCAACAATGTCATCTTCAGCGATGAATCCCAATTCTGTCTAACATTTGGTAACCAAGGAATCAGAGTTTAGCGAACTAAAGAAGAGGAACACCATCCCAGCACCATGAAAAAAACCGTCAAATTTCCAAGCAGCATCAGGATGTGGGGCTGTATGAGCTCCATGGGTACGGGACAGCTTGCAATAATCAGAGGAACGATTAATTTATTGGCCTACCAGGAAATACTGGATGCGTTTCTTGTCTCATCATCCGAAGATTTGTATGGAGACAAAGACTTTATCTTTCAGCAAGATAACGCTCCAGCTCAACTAAGAACTGGCTGAAGGAACGAAATATTCACACTATGCCTTGGCCTCCTAACTCCCCAGAACTAAACCCCAATCTATGGAAAATCATGAAACGCAAACTGGCAAACGATAAACCACTCACAATTCAGAACCTGAAACAGCAGATAGTTCAAGTTTGGTCGAATTCGCGCTGTCATTGATGCCATTGGTGGCCCTACCAAGTATTAGTGTTAGTTTGATAGTTTTTCTCTTTGTTATATTGTTTTTTTTATTATTTGTATTAATATTCCATTATTTTGAAGTGATGAAAAATCTCATAACTTTGTTGATATATGATGAATTGTTTTACTTTTTGTACAGAATTAAACTTTATCCATTACACGTTTAGAAGTAACATTTTTGTTTCATTTGACTAATTAATCACACGTAATATTTTACAACATGGATCACTAACCAGGTGAATATTCCATTTTTTGAAGCGCACGAGGACTCTATTTGCCAGCGTTGTTGATATGCCCAGTTTTGATTACACTTTTGAAAAAAATAATTCAGGCATAGACATATTTGAAAATTTTAGTAACATTTTCTTCACAGTTACACTTTGTAAAAATACTGCACGTATATGATTAAGATTTCAGTTAGGATTCAGTGAAGAAGAGTAATTTACCATTCATTACATTAATATACAGTATAACTAAATTGGGAGATTTCTGAATATATTCGTATTGCTGCTTGCATAATAATATGACATTGTAATTAGAAGAACTATAACGAACTATGCGTTTATCACCAAACCAACATTTAACTACCATTGACTGTGATTTCTAAGACTCTTTAGATTAGAATTTGAAAAGAGTCGGATATATCTTATATAGTTATAAGAGTGCGTTAAAGAGCTCTCCCAGACGTAGGCAAGGGTCCTTTTCATTTGGAAACGGCTCTGCTGGCGACAGAGTGGAAATGGGAGAGGGAGGAAAAGATGAGAGGAAAAGCGTAATAAAAATAATAATCATAATAATAAAAAAGGAGTCATTTTCTGTTGCCGGTAATTTAGTGTCGTCATCACGGGTGTACGCGCAAAGGCTGCTGATCTTCGTTGTCGCCGTCTCGTTCCTTTGAAGAACCCCCACGAAATCCCAGTTTTGCTTCTTTCTCTTTTCTGCTTTTACGAGATGGGTTTTTTTTCCTCCTTCTACGGGAGGGGTAAAGAAGAAAAATACAGAGAGGAGTAGGAGGTGGAAAGAAATTGCATCTGATTTTTCACCTTCACCTCCGCTGTGACCTCGTTATCTTCTTCACAACACCCGATCATGATACCATTATTTGGTGGCGCTCATTATAGCCGGTCATTCGGAAGGTGAGATGAGGCTTGGCTCTGAGGCACGCAGGAAATCACTGTCACTCACCAGCAGTCGCCATAGGAACGACGGGGTTTGTTCGCCTCCCTAATGTGTGAGAGCTGGCATATCACCTTTCCCCGGTTATCCCCGTTGCTGGGTAAGACCGCAGTGGAAGCCGGAAGGAGGGTAAAGAACCCGACAGTGGTTGACATTAAGACGGCATCATCGAAAAGAGACGAAAAGTACCTTCGTCGTTCCACCTAACACTGCAATCCCCGATTTCGATTAAACACGAACGTAAACAAAGAGGAAAACTATATTTCAAAGTGTGCATTCTCCCATCTCCCACGTATTTATCGAATGCGTTACTTCTCCTGGTTGTTTACCAATTCGCTAATGGTTTTCCTTCAAGAATTATATTTCTTCTCCCCTTAGAAGTTTAATTCAAAGAAAAAATTTAGAAACATCTTATCGGCGGATATTTTTCTGGGAGCGAGAATTTGTAAACAAGTTTTCTATTTCTCAAAGAAAATTGCGATCAGTTCCGGAAGAGAAACATTAGACTGGATTACTCTAAATTTGTATTTATTGAGAATGTAGTTTCTTAAAATAAAATTAAACTCAAAGTAGATAAGTCAGGAAGTTAGAGAAGGTTTTCATATATCGGCGATTAATGTTTTACTTAATTATCTTTCTTTTGTATTCATTTGCCTTTACAGCATATCATATACATATATCTAATCTACTTTCCCATGACGACATCTTCTAATGAATTTTATCTACAGATACTAGAAATTAATGCGATCCTTCGGCCCGAAAATATTTCACTTAAAAATTAAGCACTCAAATAAGGAAATTACGTACGCAATTACACTAATTGCATTTATTGGCAAATTTTAAATGATAAAAGTTAATGAAATTTTACAAGTTAAAGAGATAACCGCTTTACAATACATTTTTAAGCCGGATATTTATTGCTGATGCGAACGACTGATTTCACTTTACAAACTGACGAAGCTCGGCGCAGAAGGCGAAACCGGTTGTTTCACCCAATCAGCAATAAATATCCTGCATAAACAAATATATCCTAAATCGTACATTTCTTTTACTAAAAGATACAACATAAGGACCTCTTAGATTTACGTTTGGAAAATTTAACTCCAGATTTTACTTTGAGTGTATAAACAGGGCTTTATTTTTACCAATTTATGATTCTAAATCATTGGATATAACTTTGGCATCATAGAGCCTTTTTTTTTTTATTTGTTTACCGTCGCTGGATTTTCAATATTATTTGATTCTTTTAATTCTTTTCTTTCCGTCAATTTTTAACGGACTTGAAATAATGTTATATATAAAAATGACTTGGGGTTTGTTTGTTTGTTTATTTGTGTGTTCTTTGTTTGACAATGCTCTGCCACGAATAATATGCCACGCGCCGACAATAAGCCACAGACCAACCATATGCTACGCGCCAGCTATAAGCCACAGACCAACAATATGCCACGCCCAACAATATGTCAAAGTAAAACTGCCCTTTGCCAATACCTCCTACCAACAGGAGATGTCTCTTCAGAGTGCTGAATGGTTGTATGCTTTTCAAAAACAGCCCTTTACAGGGTACTTCGAACCTTAAAAAAAAGTAAAAATGTCCAAAGCCAAGAAATCCCAACAGTTTATATCGAAGTCCAATGCAAGACGTCAGGCTAGGACGAAATCCTTTCTACGCAACCCAGAGACAGAACTACAGTGTTCACTTAAAAAAATTTCTGTCATTGGATTTCGATCTGCATTTGGTTACCAACCAAGCATTGAGTATTCAAACCAGAAAGGTCTATCTATGGATAAAATGAATAAAACCTGTAAACAGTGCGGTACAAGAAAATGGCCTAAAGAGCCATTGCGAATCTGTTGTTTCAATGGACATGTGCAAATAAATGATACTGAACCTCCAGAAATACTAAAAATATGCTAACTGGAACAGATCAGACATCAAATCATTACCAGCAGAACATTCGAAAATACAATGCATGTTTTGCAATGAAATCTTTTAGAGGTACAGAAGTTAAATAAGGTATTATATGCCTTTTCATTCCTCACATGTAGAGGAAGAAAATATCTTATCTGGATATGGATCCAGAAACGGTTTATTTCCATGTTAGAACTCATTTTCTACGACTCTTCATTAATTACATGGGAACACATAGGAATAGAAAGTAATAGCATACCACATGAAAATCTTTCTTACATGAAATGTTGAAATGCCTTCCGTTAATCTGGGTACATTCATCAATTCCCCGTCGCAATGAGAGTCTTCGTGCCCGTATTGTGGAAGGCTGTGAAACATCAGCGCATCCGGGATTCTATGTGACGGCAGGTTGATGTATGTACCCATGTATGTATGTAACGAAGGGCATCTTGAACATTTCATGTAAGAAAGATTTTCATGTGGTATGCTGGTACGTTCTGATCCTGTGCGTTTGTTTCTCTTGAGTAATGAAGAGTGGCAGAAAATGATTCTAATATGTAAACCGTTTCCATAGCCATGACCATATTACATTACTTCTTCCTCTACATGTGAGGATTGTTTCCTGAAAATTTGGCCGCACCTTTTTGTTACACCCTGTTAACAGTCGTATGAGATAGATAGGTTTGTTTTTTTAAATTAATTAATTAATTAATTAATTACCTTTATACTTTATTTTTTTAATTTGCTTAAAAATTATTTACTAAACATCACGTTTTATTTCTTATTGCCCTTTACATATATCTCAATTTTAATAATAAATCGGCCTCGGTGGCTCAGGGGTTGAGTGGTCGCCTTTGGTGCCCGAGGACGCGGGTTCGACCCCGGCCGAGGACGACGAGGATTTTTTCAGGGGAAAAATCCTGAGATCACGCACTTCCTTCGGAAGGGAAGTAAAGCCGTTGGTCACGTGTAGTCGTTTGCCGGCTGCACGTTAAAGAACCCTTGCGAGGCAAAATTTGCGGCCCCTATAACGCCGTCGTGAAATGACCATGGCAGTTGAAAAGGACGTTAATACCAAATAAACCAAACCAAACCAATTTTAATAAAGGCTGCCGAGATGGCCGAGAGCGCTAAGGCGCGGGTCTTGTTGCTCTCGAAACCAGCGATTCGCGGTTTCGAATTCTCGCTGAAGGCATAGATGTTTGTATGGTCCCCTTTTACTATCAAGCTCGGAAGACTAAACAAAGCCTCAACAGACTGATCTCTGCTAGGCTAAATTTCCAATAGATCTAAGGGTTATTTAACATTCTCGACACCGAAAAGTTAAAAGAGGAATCAAAGTTACACTCCAAACTGAATCATTTGCACACCGCTCAAAAGAGTTTTAAAGGAATATAATCCTTTCAGAGAAATAATATTTCTTAATAAAAGATTTTTTTGTATAATTTTAAGAATGAGAATTGCTGAATATATTGTTGTTACGTGCATGAGGAAGTTTATATTATTTTTCAGTTGGTTATTTCTCTGCGAAATAAATATAGATTCACAAGTCAATAAGTGTTTGATTTCCTTAAGAAAAAAGACATGAAAAGTTTATTTTTTTGCGCAACATATACATTGATCTAGTGAAGTTTGCTCCACTATAATGTTTCCTGAGAAATTCCTGGTCGATTACTCTAATGAATCATATTAGCCATATATTTATAAATATAGCTTATAAATATTTCATAGTAATGAGGGGTTTTTTTTCCCAAAAAACCTTTCTAACAAGTTCGTAAGAGATCGTTCCTGATTGACTTTTCTCTTACGGATAATTACCCAGTCGAAACAGGAAACGGAAATAGATAGGGGCTCGTTACACTGTCAACTTCCTTTTCCTTGTTATGAAAGCAGTGGCAGACGACGTGCCTTCAATGACTTTCCAATCAAACGCTAGTTCCGTATTATAGACAATTGACTAAGGAATGAAGGAGGTGGAGGAGGCGGAGGAGCAGGCCATTCCTTTTTTTTTATGATGGTGATTCGTGTTAATGGCATTTCTTTCAAGGTTCCCAGCGTTGAACGGCCTTCCTCTAGCCGGGATAATTGAATAGTAATTTAAGCAGAAAACTATGAAAACGCGAGTTTTATGAAGGTGCAATAAATTACTTGGCGCGAATGAAAACTGGAAAGTTTTACCTGTTCGCAACACCCATGTTATTCAAATCTGCTTAAAAATTCTTTAAGGCGATGAGTTTAATGCTTAACAAGTGCAGAAGAGTAACGCTTGCTGTTGTGCTATTCTTGCTTGAGCATCGATTTTTCCTTTTGATTTACGGAATTAACTGGGTCTAATTGCGGTAATAATTCACTCTTGAAATTTCGCAATTATTTCCCCATAGAGAAGTGATAAAGGCGATAGAGAGAGGAAAAGAAAAACACCGCAGCCAACTCGCCTATGAATTGTGTCCTACGATAGTGGAGTGCGACGCTCGTCCGGCCTGAAAGCGTCGTAAATTCACAAGTTGCTCTATTGGGTGGAAAGATGACAAGGGACAGAGAGAGAGAGAGAGAGAGAGAGAGAGGACCCAGCGCCGGAAGTCCCAGTTGTTTTCGGTCTTGCATGGTCGCCGGATTCCGGTCAGCCCAGCGGCATGTGACCGTTACAGTGCTGACGATGGATTGTCAAGTGCTGTTTGTTTACAGGACCGATTGCCCGATTGGCAGAGACATATGGAGCCATGTTGACCGACCCGTATAGGCCGTAACTTGGTCTCACGCCATGGCCCCGAGCAATCTGTCAAGATTACTGCTCTCGTGCTCATTGTCGGTGCCGTGAAGACGGCGAGAAAATAGTTTTTATCATTTCCCACTCCCTCACCCGTCGCCGTCTTCTTTTTGAAGTTTTTTCTCTCTCCTTTACTCTGTTATAAATTTTAAAGAAAAACAAAATGGGGGCCCAGAGAGAAGTGAAAACAGGTCCCCAGCATAATTTCATCAAATTCCAGGAGGAGCAGACTCTCATCCTTTAACCAAACATCGCTAACTTTTTGCTGCTTAATATCTATCGAAAATGAAGTACTGCTGGCTGTCTCGCTTCGCCGGGCTCTAAGCCTTCTATCACGGGCTATTGTTATTACTTCTGAGGCGCTTTTTTTCCCCTCGACTGGTCAGTTTTGGCTCTGTCCAATGGGAACCGTCGAAGCTATTGTCCACGCCGAGTGGTGACGAATGGAGGAGAAAGCATCGCGACGCAGCGTTCAAGTTCACACAGTTCGGACTAATCGACCGTATTCCATTTTGTTTTACACGGTGACCCAATAATTTTTTGAACAAAATGTACTTTTCGCTCCATTTAACGATTGGAAGAAAACCATATCATTATTCCCTTCCATGTTTTTTGGGCCTTTCTCTCCCCTTTTGCCCTGCCCGTCTTTCACTGCAAATATCCTTTTCAGTATACGATATCCAAAGAAACGGTATATTTTATCGTTCCCATTTAAACTTCAATAATGCGCATAGAATATATAGATAGTAAAATTTAAAATTATTTTATAGCTTATAAAAAGTTGTGAAAATATAAGTTTTTAAATTTCAAAACTATAACATTATATCTTCAAATCTGGTTATATCTACACGCGGTTTACGAACTCTTAGGGATGGTAGAGGACCTAATTTTGAATATATTTTGCCAATACACTGGGGGTGGGTCCAAATGAAGCATAAAAAAATTGTCAAACATCATCCATACAACAGCTGTCTGAGACTTCCTCATAATATTGTCTCTCTCGTTAATGCATTTCCAGGAAATGGAGAAATTAAAAAACTTGATACTGATGTTCATAATGAATGTTTTTAATAACCAAATAATACGTATTTGTAAAATTACAAAAGGTGTTTAAAGTGTTGACCACGAGCAGCAATGCATGCCTCACAGCGTCTTGTCATTGAATTTCTGACAGGCCAAAAATTCCTGCGGTATCTCTTACATGGTCACCTGCAGCCACAATTCGTGTTACCAGCTCCTCTTCCGAATCCACAGGAGTATCATATTCCACATTCTTCAGAAGTTCCCAGAAGAAGAAATCTAAAGAAAATAGTGTTCAGGGCTCATAGTCAACAGTTTAAACACCTTTTGTAATTTTACAAAACGTATAGCATTTGGTTATTAAAAACGTTGTGACCATCGGTATCAAGTTTTCTGATTCCTCCGTTTTCTGAAAATACGTTAGCGAAAGAGAAAATATTATGAGGAAGACTGACAGCCGTGATATGTATGATATCTGACAATTTTTACGTATCAAGGATTCATTTGCGACCAC